>OU898281.1:31145629-31174437 GCA_918026665.1 Diabrotica balteata | reverse complement strand
GGCCTGTATTATATATTAGTATAAATACTACTATAATATTAGTATAAATAAAGGAGTAAGGCAAGGATGCATACTATCCCCTATGCTGTTCAATCTTTACTCGGAACTACTATTCAAGCAAGCATTGGAAAACCTTTCCACAGGAATAAAAATTAATGGAGAACCAATATCTAGCATAAGATATGCAGATGACACTGTCCTACTGGCTGATACAGACACAAACTTACAGAGGGTTATAGACCACCTTAAGGATGCTTGTCGAGAGTTTGGAATGAAGATCAACGAAAAAAAAAAACAAAAGTAATGGTGATCCAAAGAAAACAGAATATCCCCTTACCTATAAAAATAAATGGGAATATTTTAGAACAGGTAAACCAATACAAATACCTTGGCTGTTGGATTAATTTCAAGCTGGACCCAGAACAAGAAATTAAAGCGAGAATTGCTCAAGCTAGGGATAGTTTCTTTAAGATGCGCGTTCTATTCTGCGATACACATATAAATATTAAATTGAGATTAAAACTTGTAAAATGTTTTATCTGGTCTGTTCTTCTCTACGGAGTCGAAACGTGGACTTTAAAAATAAAGAGCCTGAATAGAATCGAGGCATTTGAAATGTGGGTGTACCGTAAAATTTTAAAAATTCCTTGGACAGCACGAAAAACAAAAAATGAAGAAGTACTAGCTAGACTCAAATTTAGAAAAAGAACTATTGAGAACAGTCAAAAGAAGAAAAACCAGTTATTTAGGGCATTTGTTGCGCAACGAGAAATACTACATCCCTCAGTTGATAGTAAAAGGCAAAATAGAAGGAAAGCGAGGAATTGGAAGAAAAAAATTGTCCTGGTTACGAAATATCAGAAACTGGACAGGACTTGGATTTGAGGAACTCTTAAGAGCAGCTGAAGATAGACAAACGTTTGCCACCATAACTGCTAACCTCCATTGATGGAGACGGCACTTGAAGAAGAAGAAGAAGGCCTGTATGACCAGAGATATCGGCATACATATTGGCAGCACAAATTTTACAGAAAAACGCAACGTCAATAAAGAAAAATTCTCTTGAAAAACTAAAAAAGAAAGTTGGAAAGATTCTTCTATAATTTTCGCATATTATTTTATCACATTTCAGTGTATTATTTTATTATTTTGAAATTTTCCTTTTGCTATACTTTTAAAATAAGTCAATCTATGTCTAATTATCTTCTTCTGCATCTACAGAAGATGCATCAGTAAATGAAATGTTTTTAATAATATTGGGTTCATCATTAGCCTTCGTTATTAGAGTTTCAGAAAACTCCGTTCTTTGAAAGTTGTCATCTTGATAAAGCTGCTGCGTTTTCGAATATTTAAAATGCTTGTAACCGTGCTTTTCCGTACTTTCGGTACAGTAACATTACTAACATCTAACTCTCTAGCAACACTTCTACTTGAAAGTGTTGAATCTACCTCGATTGTTGCACACATTTGTGTATCATGGTATTCTCTTTCATCAACTTTTTCTGTTGACACTTCTTGAGCGTGACATTTTCTGTAATTTTTGAGGCAATTACAACTCTCAAAATTGTTAGCAATGTTATGGACTGACTCTGCGCAAGGAATCGGTCTGCCCACAAAAAACACAGAAAATAAATCTACACAACCTATTCTGCGGGAGTATAAACATGTTGGGACATGTTGTTTATAAAAATAAATTAAAAATCTACGCTGTTATTGCTTTAAACAACCACTATTCGCTCAGTGCATGACTGATGCGACACCTACCGCCTTCATCTGACAACTTTGGAGTCCCAATTTTCAGGTTAATTATATGACATAAGTTTGACATTGTTAAATACATGCGAAATTGACAATTATTAATAAATTAGTTTTTTAACTATATTTTTTCAGTTTATGTACAAAATAAAAAATGTAGTATTAAAAACTGAGTTTCTCAAAATTCATCATAATATATCTTTTCAACTCCAAACGGAAAAGAAAGCGAAAAATCTAGTACTGGCAAATCAAGTTTTTTACGCAAAAGAGCATATAATTAAAAACAATAATAGTAAAAGTTATGATTTAAAAGCTAAAGTCATCTGCAGTTAGCTTGAAGCCTTATGAAATATCGTTCAAGGTAAATTATTTAAATTGTTCCTATTTCAATTGCATAAAAATGAAATTATGTGATATTTACTTTTTCATATTAATAGCACGAATTCATCTTTTTTTTTCTCTAATTTATATGTAATCTTTGGGAACCTATAAAAACTACACTCACTGTTTTTGCTATTATTAGCAGAATTAAATACGCAACATGTATTTGCACACATTTTTGATACAACTTATGCGTAAAAATATTTTGTCCAATATTCCAATTTTGTCATATTTCGCCGCTACGCACGCTGGCATCGTTTCAATGTACCCCTACCATGGTCACGCACGGAGCGAATATAATGACAAATTATTGGCGACGCGGCAACGGAAGTTCGTGGAAATTATACACACTGTATATTAGATTAAATGTACGTAAGATACACTACACAACGGCAAATATACAAATGGTCACTTGCTTTTTTCTACAGTGTCTTTGAAATCTCCTTTCTTGCTACTTATATTGTTTATTACAAAAATAATAAAATAAAACCAAGGAAACAAATCAAAAAGATACTTTTTGTGCCAGCTTGCTGACGAATTGGCTATGCTATTGATTGAAGAACAAGCTTAAAATCAGCCGATCCTGCGAAACCATTCGACAAAACTAGCGATTGAAAACTTATTACGATAAGCCGATTTCAGTTCAATCAACTATTGATAATCATTCACGAGACAACATTGACAACTATAAGTCACCTATTTGGCAACGAAGACAGACCAGAAACTGCTGTGAATACTAAAAGCCAGTGTCGATGAGCATACCTCAAAAATAACAACATGTATATGTTGTTGTCATTAATCGTTTTTTTAGGAATTTCTTAAAAAAAATTCCATGTTTTCCATGGCCTGTACATGTTGTTATTTTCAGAAATAAAATTTTCTTGGTTCAAATAAATAAAATAAATCTGTAAGCTCATACATCTATGGAGAATGAGTCAAATCATGGAGATTTGGGATGTTATTCGTGAATTAATTGTTAGAAAAAAAAATTCAACAAAATGCACGTCGATGGCTAGCCAGGTACCCAGCTGGCAAATCGAAGGAAAAACGTACACGTATACTCATCACCAATTACCATAAATACCCTCGTACATAGTACAAACTCATCACCGCCATAAAAGTAAGGATTTTCTTATACTATCATTTTCTTATACTCATCACTGGTTTACCTGCACCCCGTGGCAGGTATTGACCATAAACCCCTTGCAAACCGCGATTTGGTAATTTGATAGAATGAATCTAAAATCGATGTATTAAATGCAAATGTAAGTTCCAAAAATGTAAGCCGTTAAGTCATTAGCAACTCCGGCAAGAAAGCTCAAGAGAGGCCATCAAAAATCATTCACCAACAGATTGCAACATTTTCTTTGAAAGAACACATGACAACAACGGACATCTCTTGTATTCGGAGGAATATGAGCAACGATCGTTTTATTTTTATATCATCTGTACCTAAGACAATGGAAAAGCGAATCAAGTAATCCAACATGAATCTAAAGACGGACCGCGATCAATGTTTTGTGTTGGATAACGATTCGCAACAAAATATTATTTTTGGCATTCTTCCTACCCAATTCGTTCTTCTTCTTCAAGTGCCATCTTCGTTCCGAAGGTTGGCGATCATCAGGGCTATACGTATTTTCGACCTGCAGAATAGTGATGTAACAAATGTCATTTTTTAAACATTCGCGAATGCGAATATATGCCACCGATATTCGCGAAAGCGAATATTCAGTTTTTTTTTAATTTGGCAATTTTAATTGTCTCCGGCACTGCCGGCAGTCTCATTTGCGCGAGGTGTGTAGGCAATTGGAAAAAGTCTGTCATTTTTAACTGCTTTAAATTGTCCAGTATCATTCTATCATATTTGCTAAAGTAAAGATGTGAAACAGTTGTATTTATTGTAAAGAAGTTTATTGTAGGCGGTTAAGTTTATTGAGGGGTCGTTTAAAAAGGTATTTATTTATAGTCACGTCCGGGCCAAAAAAGTAGAAAGCACGTTTTTTGATCTTATTTTCTCTTGTTATAATCAAATTTGACTTGTTATAGAGAGAAAGTTATAGCAGAGAACTGAGTTCTCTGGTTATAGTTCCAATAGAAATTTCACGGGACACAAGTCACTCCACTTGCCCTGCTCTGCTCGTGCACAAATACAAGTGAATTTTTAGTTAAAGTGTGATTAGCGATTTATTACTATGAGTAAATCAAATTATAGTGAAATATGGACTTATTTTTCACCACTTTTCATTACTGAACGAGCTAAATGCAAGCTGTGTAATATTCGCAAAACATTCGCACAAATTTTGCGAATGCGAATGCAAATGCGAATATGCAAAAATATGCGAATATTCGCGAATGCGAATATTCGTTACATCACTACTGCAGAACTGCGGACCGAAACAATTCGTTGTTGCTACAGCTATACCACTCCCGTAGATTCTTTAACCAGGAGTTTCGTCTTCTTCCTATGGACCTTTTTACTGCTATTTTCCCTTGCATAATTATTCGAAGCAGTTTATATCTTTCGCCTCTTGTGTTGTATCCCAAGTATTGCAGTTTTCGTTTTTTGATCGTAAATATGATTTCCTTTTCTTTATTCATTCTTCTCAAGACCTCGACATTTGTGACTTTCTCGGTCCATGATATTCTCAGGATTCTGCGATACATCCACAGTTCAAATGCCTCTAATTTTTTGGTATCAATCTTTTTCAACGTCCTTGACTCCATTCCGTAGAACAGCACAAAAAGTACGTAACATCTCATCAGGCGAAGTTTCATTTCAAGGCTTAAATTTCTTCCGCAGAACACTCTCTTCATTTTAGTGAATATGGATCTGGCTTTTCTATTCTTATTTTGATTTCTGCTGAGCTATCGTTGTATACATTTATAAAAGTGCCTAAATATTTGTATTTGCTAACTCGATCGATAATTTTATTTTGTAAATATAAATTTTGGACATTTTGTGTTGATTTCGATATTACCATAAATTTAGTTTTCTTTATGTTCAAAGATAGTCCATATTCTTCGCTGCAGTCTGCTATCTTATTCACCAATGTCTGTAGCTGTTCAAGTGTTTCTGCGATCAGAACGGTGTCGTCGGCAAATCTCAGATTGTTTAATCTAACACCACTTATTTTAATACCTACAGATTGCTCAGAGAGTGTTCTATTCAGTACGTCTTCGCAATAGAGATTAAACAGGGTTGGTGACAGCCAACTTGTCTCACACCTCGCTTTATTTCAATTTCTTCAGTGGTATTATTCTCTACTCTCACGTTCTACCCAACCGAATTGGGTGTTTATTTCACTCGACTCGAAAGTTGGTTTCGCAAAATCCAAAAACTTGGTTTTGTAACCACTTACAAGAGGGGAGATTCCAACGGCAAGTGGTTGCACTACTTATTTGGCTGGTCATTTTTGGATCCAGAACGAGTCGGCGATTGTTTTGTCAGCTATTTCATGCGGATATCCCTAACCTGCTTTGATGAAAATGCCCGATTATATGGTAGAGAAATACGTAAATACTTAATGAGTCTCTTTTCCCACTAACTCTTTGGGCATCCCAGTCTAGCCATATAGATTTCACCACAAATCCATGCGGATCCTTTCATTCCCATTTTTCCAACCATTTTTACCATTCTAATCACGATATTTTCACTTTTATATTTACGTTTCTACAGTACTAAACAATGGTGTACATAAAACTGCAGAGTCTACATGTACCTGTCCTGTTTTCACAGGATAATGTTTCTTAGGCTTTAACTGTTTATAAAAGCCAGGAGACTGTACTTAAGCATTCATTCTGTTATAATAAGTAGATTTCTAATTAGTTAATAAGTTGAGGATTATTTCCGATATAAACAGAAACAGCACATGTTCATAAATATTTTCATTATAAAGTCACTATCGAAAACCTACGCAACTAAATTTTCAGATCTCAAAACCGCTTAGATTGGCAGATACGTCGAATAGGTCACACCTTAAAAAAATCGATATGAATATCGATTTAAAGTAATTTTGAATTTAATAAATTATCACACAAACGAGAAGTGTAACAGGTAACTGGCAATCTTCCGCATTAGAAACCAGCGCCTTGGAGTAAAAATACTGGTGATCAGCTTATAGTGATAGTTTGCCTACTCCAAAGGATGCCGGTGATCAGTTTACTAGATCTCGAAGGATCTAATAATTTTATGGGAGGCTATAAAGTGATGAGTTCGTACATGTCCAAGGAAAAAGGGTAGACTAAGAAGATCATGGAGACAATAAGTAAACAAGTAAAGGTGCAATGGAAGATAAAGGTCTACAAGCAGATGACGAAGTATCGCAAGTGTTGGAAGATAGAATGCAGCAAATAGCGACATCTATAATAAACTTGTTGTTTATATATTCATAATTCACATTCTATATAACATTTAATGATAAATTCTTTTATTTAATAATTTTTTTTTTGTATCTTTTGTAGTTGGAAGGACAGACAGATCGCACAAAATTGAAGGATCAAAACTTTGGTTTAATTTTTTTAGATCCAATAAGGCTACAATCAAATCATTGCGTTAGAAAAAACAACGATGATGCTCGCCAAACACATGTAGAATGAATAGGTATAAGACAATGTGGTGATAAAAATAAAAACTATAGTGTATTTTTATGTATGAGAGAGTAATAAAACAATAAATTATGTATGCAAATCCCTAAACTGTTGATACGGGTGACTCAATGAAAAACAGATATTTGTCAACAAGTTTACAGAAGTATATAGGAAAACAATTTTAAATTGAGTATGACCACCAGGTATAAAGGTTGGAGCAGAATAGAATACAATACTTGTGAGGGTTACTAATCCCTAAATAAGGTTGCCAGTGACGGAGTGATGGAGGTTAACAGGTACTAATGAATTTGCAAGAAATGTAAGATGTTTATTTTATTGGTTATATATAACCAATAAAAGTTTAATAAGTACCTACCTATTTGCAAAATAAAGTTTAATTCTTTAGATAAAATAAAACGTTTTATTTTATCTGAAATGAGTGCATTCCACGAAGTAAGGGTTTCAACAATCAAACATTTAATTCTTTAATTCCAGGAATCTACGACAGTAATTGACTAGATAATTACCTTCTAAACTTATTCCACAGAAAATGTGATAGTGGGTTTTTCCATTTTGTAGGAAGGTCCAAGTGGCGTATTCAAAATTCTTAACAGTTCACTAAAAGTAGGTACTTCAGTTGCAAGGTGCAGTTTATTGTGTATACTAGTGTTATGGAAAATTTGGAAGTACCGTGTAAACGCCGAAAAATTGGTCCTTTAACAGTTAATGAAAAAACATTTACAAATACAGATACAAAACAATATTTAATTGTTTTAAATCATTTACAGACAAACGTTTATGTGAAAGTGTTGATGAGACCGTTGATTTAGTTAGCAGTACACTTGGTGTTGGGAAATCTACGATTTACAGAGTTATTAAAGAAGAGAAATGTGGTAGTTTTCAAATGCCACGTAATGCTCCAGGGAAACCAAAATTTCAAATAGAATATCATTTTAAAGAAGGACTTCGACGGAAAGTGCATGAATTTTTCTTTAGATAAGAATTTCCAACATTGGATAAAGTTCTTGTTTCAGTTCGAGATGATAAGGATTACCCAGAAATGAGTCGAAGTACGTTATGGAAACTTTTAAAAGAAATAGGCTTCCGCTGGAAAAAGAATCCCAGAAAGTCTATTTTATTAGAAAGAAGCGATATTGTCATATAAAGAAGACATTTTCTAAGAACCATAAAGGAAATGAGAAACCAAAAAAGAAAAATATTTTATCTTGATGAAACATGGATCAACGAGGGTCATACACCAAATACATTTTGGCAGGATGAAACTGTTACAAGTCAAAGGCACGCTTTTGTAAATAACTTATCTACTGGTTTAAACCCACCATCAGGAAAGGGACGCAGGCTGATAATAGTACACATTGGCAGTTCAGACGGTTTTGTTGAAGGTGGTTTATTAACTTTTGAATCAACTCATACCGGTGACTACCATGAAGACATGAACGCTGATGTCTTTCAAGAATGATTCGAACAAATGATAGATCTTCTTCCTAAGAACTGTGTAATAGTAATGGATAATGCAAGTTATCACTCCAGACTTATAGAAGGACTGCCCACAACCAAGTGGTTAAAAAAAGACTTGCAGAATTGGCTGAGTTCAAAAAATATTACGTACCATCCCGGATCTATAAGAAAGGAACTTAATTTGTTGTGTGCCCTTCATAAAGAAAAATTTAAAAAATACGAAATTGGTGAAATTCCCTAAAATCGTGGAATGACAGTACTTAGATCCTCACCATATCATTGTGAATTAAACCCGATTGAACTGGTATGAGCACAGATAAAGAGTGAAGTTTCAAGAAAAAATACCACTTTTAAAATTCATGATGTTAAACAGTTGTTTTTGGAGGCCGTAAATAATGTAAAACCTGAAAACTGGGAAAAGGCAGTAAATCACACTATTAAAGAAGAGGAAAAAATGTGGAAGCTGGACAATATTACTGATAAAATGATCGAGCCAGTTATTATAAATCTTGGTTCTGAAAGTTCATCTTCTGAATCTGATTTGGATTTATAACAAGTAGCTGTAAGTTTTATATTAATATTTTTATTCATCTATTTAACATACCTTAGACGGTTTTAAAAACTCTTTTTCTCTTTTGTAATTTTTAGAAATTAAACAAAATGTGAATTTTTTAAACCCCTTTTTAATGTAGGCCAGTCAGTTCTAATATAGTGTGTGATAAAAGAGGTCACTTTTGTTTACATACACATAACACTTTATAACACTGAAATAATTCATTTATTTTTTACAATTATTCAAAGTAATTTTTCAATTAATCTTGAGCACGCCCATGGAGTGGTCACAGGTACCAGTTAAAATTATGCTAATTACTCTCTCCTTTATAAAAATAAACTATAGCAGAAATCTTGAAATAAACAGAGAAACGGAATAGCACCAAAAAGAAACTTTGAAACTCTTTTATAAGGTTAATAGGGTAGGTACTGGAGACGGAAAAATGGACAACTGTAAAAATGAGAAAAGTTTTTAGTGGGTATTAAAGGTTTACCTATACAACAAAAAGTACAATATTATTAATTAATGATAAGATATAAAGATTGTAATAACTATATTATTAAAACAAATAAAAATCTTGATCTTATCGTTTAATCTCCAATAAACTAAACTCAAGACTCGATTGGTAAATAGAGGACAAAATATATAAAATTTAATAAAAATCTATAAATAATATTTTCACTTTCAATCAATTCGAGTAATACAGGCGTCCCGAAAGCTGTGAATATTGTTAGGAATTCTATGCATTTCTTGTTAATGTTTTCTACGAAAAATGCAAATTTATATTACTCTTGTATGTAGTATATAGTTATAAATTCAGCTATCTTCTGACATATAAAATATATAAAAACAGCTAAAGTCTAGAATTTAAAACAAATTTTGATACAGATACACACAGATACCAAGTTTGTAATTTTTAAAAAACTAAAATACTTACTTATGAAATCTATTTGTTGTCATTTTGTTTGCTCCAAACTCTTTCCTACACTAAACAAAATTTATAAATAAAAAATTACAATGACGACATCGATATTAAATATACTACTCTCGCTTAAATAAGTTGAATACAATATATTTCTGTCAAAATCCGGTGCACAAATACAATACACTGCTATTTACCTAACGGTAAAGGGGGTACTGATATCAATTTAATTCATATTCACCTGTGTCAGCCACCTGGCAGGTGAAACTGTACTCCGAGTGCGATGTTGCCATGTCATTTGGTGATATTTCTTTGTAATTCAAAAGATTGATACTTTACTTACAGTTACCAAATTAATATCCAAAGAGAATAATTCTATTTATGTATCAAGCCAGCATAAAAAGAATCAATATTCGAATTGGCATAAAGAATGTTTAGGTGTACAAATTTTAACATTTATTTACTATCATTCTGCCTTTCATCATTAAACATCAAGCTCTTTCCAATGATGGTTGGTTTGTAAACTGTACGAAAACGAAATTGCAGTTGGACCTTACGAACAAAGAAATGAGAGGGGTAAAATATTATTGGGTTTCTTGACGCGAAATGGGCTCCTAGCAATGAACAGCTTTTTCAAAAAAAAAAAACCAAAGAAAATGGACCTGAGTCAGTCCAGATGGAGTAACTAAAAATAATATCGATTTTATCCTCACCAGCAACAAAAACATGATCCTAACAAAAACATGTAACAGTCCTTAACAGATGTTCAGTGAGAAATGATCATAGAATGGTAAGTGCGAAAGATATACCAAATCCCCAAAAATAAAGATAAAAAAATAACATAAACACACCCAAGAAGATAAAATCTTTTTGGGTGTGTTTGGATATGAAAACTTCCTCCCATCATCGGGAGGAATCCAACGTAGTGTATTCCAAGGAGTCGCGGAAGAAGACTCATCTCCTGGTTGAATAATTTGAGAGCTTGGTTTAACTGCACTTCTGCTGACCTCTTTATAGCAGCGGCGTCGAAAATGCGAATTGCCATGATGGTTGCCAACATTCTTACAGGAGATGGCACGTGAAGAAGAAGATGTAGTTAATATTATTATTATATTCATTCTAAATTATCTTACAATACTTCTTCTTAGGGTGACGAAGGGTAGATGGTAAGAAAACACAGTATTTGTTGTAGACAACAATGTTTCAGCAAAAGGAGTCTATTCTCGGGCTATAGTCATAACGAGAAAAGAAATGAAAGTAAAGTAGCACTTGCTTCAAGCAGCAAAGCTTAAAAAGGACTATTCCAGGGCATGAAGCCCTATATTGGAGAGTATCTGACCAGGCAACGGAATCGTTGTGCTCTCAAACTGAAGAAAGCGATTCTCTGGTGGTGTCGCATATTTATTTGTTTTGAAAACAACGATATAGGTATGGACACTTTCAGTACAACCGCCAATAGCAATATTTAATATTTTTAATTAAATAAAGGCAGATGTCGAACACAACACGACACAAGGATAAACAGTTTAAAACTTAGATATTAAAAATCGACGAAAATCTACATATTGGGTGGTATCAGGAGAGAGATAAAAACTGTGCTCTATAACTGCATTTTATTTGATTAAAATTCATTTATTCGAACATTCAACCTTATATCACTGCGCATTAGACAGTTTAATAAATTTATTAATAAAGCAGTGAGAAAAGACATGACAATATAACAACAAAAATATTACAACGTTTGTCGAGGAGATTAAAAGTATTTAAGAAGTCAAACCCCAGACAAGAAAAATATGCTCCATGCTCAAATACAATATAGAATAAATCACCGATACATATCCCTCATCAAATACATCTATGAGCATGCTACAGCTTGTGCAAGACTTGTGAATACTGGGACCATTCCTATTGATGGAAACGTACGAGAAAGAGACAACATGTCTCTTAAATTGTTCACAACTGCTAAAATACGCCTGTAAGACAATATATATTGAAACGAGAAGAGCATAAATGTGAATGAAAATTTTGTAAATGACCTTAAGTTTGCAGATGGCATCGTTCTCATTGCGGATAGCTTTAAACAGGTGCATCTAGTGCTCCTAGAGTTCCCTTCTACCACAAAAACAGTGATTATTAAAAATATATTTTTCAAAAACACAATTTGTGACCAATTTAGTTCACAGGAACAATATTTTAGTTAAGAACAAGCACTTCGAGTTAGTTAAGGCTTATAAGTATTTGGAAGATGAGATAAAATTTAAAAAAAAACCAGGAAAAGATACTAAACGAGCATTGGAAGACCATTTAGAGATTCGCATAGATGGTACAAGAGTAGCTATGAAAAACTGAAATATAATAAATGAAAATATGTTATTACCAAAAAAGTAGTATCGCAGATAATAATTACAGAGCTGTGTCACTTCTATCCCATTGGTGTAAACTATTGAGAAAAAATGCCGCAAAACATCGATTACCATCTTGTGTAGCGTTTACGCTACTGATTAACCCCTTTAGAAATTTTTATTACCCGCCTACGATCGATTTTAAATCGACATTTCTCCACTCACGCGCTGTTATCGCTTTGAAAGGAAGATCGATTTTATGCGGAAGCGGAACGATCAGTTTTGGTCAGAACTCATACGCAGCCACGCCAACCGGTGAAATTGTTCACCTTCAAAGTGACGGAATTGGAGCAAGGAAGATAATTTGGGGAAGAATATAATTCATTAATAATAATATAAATAAGTAATTTGTATAATAAAATCAATATTCATTTATAAGAGTTCCACATAAAAGGAAGATTTTTTTTGGCGTGCTGCAGCTCCATGTAAGTAAATCATTTCATACGTATTATCTCCTTATCATATAATCAAATTTATCATTGTATTTAGTATTTCTTTAGAGATTTATTTTTGAGTTCCGAAATAATTTAAATATAAAATTTCCTTGATTTACTTGCAAAGAACAGAAGGTCATTTTTTTTTATATAGTTAAACTTAAATTCTGTTTTATTCCATGTCGTTACCATTAAGTTTTTTTGGTTTTTTTTTTACCTAACTTTTTTGGTGGAATATAAAAGGTTCTACAAATGTGGACAGCCTTCTATATTCTGCGCATGTTCTTTTCATGGCGCAAGCTTGCCATGCCTACGAAAGTAACTTCATAAATTTGACATGATGTTGACTTAACCTAATACCTGATATTTTGATGTTTTGTTTTGGTGCAGTCAATCCATGCTGCTACACCTATTGAATTGTATTTATTAAATTAAATAATAATTTTAGATTCCGTCACTTCACTTGAGGATATTCTCTTCAGAATATTCCCTCAAGGACTAGTAACTAAATTCCTTAAACTAGTTAGCAACTTGTGTATGTAACCGTGGATTTTGCTGTCACCCAGAGACCAGTGACTGGTTGTGGTTTTGTGCCCAGGATTCGTCTTTACAGCCATAAACTGATGTAACCGTGCCAAGAGGAATTTTCCTATGGACTTATGGGGCTGTAAAGATAAGTTGTTTAACTATTTGACTTTTTGTGTTACTATCTATTTTGTTACTATATATTATTTGTTACTATATATCTAACTCATCATATGCATATGATAAGGTAAATACCTTTATGATAATTTTTTTTGATAATTTAATTATAAAATATTCGGAGAGGAAAAAGGGACACTTCATGTGTAATTAGGTTTTAGTTAGGATTTCAAGAGTCTGACCGAACTCACTTGTTGATTTAATATATATTTTTTTAATACAATACATTGGATATGATACAATTTAATATTGGGAGGGAAATAAATTTAATGTTTTTTTTTTAAATATGATATAATGAGTATGGAACAACTCATTTTTTGGATGTAATATAATATAATTGTAATAGATTTATCGAGTTGATATCTTTATAATATTGTCATTAGTATCTCATATTAGTAGAACTATTTAAAGTTAAATTACTACCTTTTTGTGTTAAGACTTTGGCTACCCTACGGACTATTCTTGGTTTATACTAATATTTCATATTTTATACTTTATTTGGCCAGTGGTAGTGATTATTCGTTTGTTGAGGGGCTATTAGGTCCCATTGTATGTGTACACCATCCACTACCACTGTTATTTGGCTTTGCATTATATGTAAATTGTTTATACACATATACCTATATACATTTTTTATAAATATATTTATTGTTGCTATTTTGAGTTTTATTTCAGTTCTACTAACCAGTATATAACATAGCAAAACAAGATTAATATTTAGTATTTTTGTATTTCAGAGTATTATCTCCAGATTCATTTGTTACTTCAAAATCTCAACTATCGTTGAGTTGGCGCCCTTCTTTTCTCTTCTTATTGTTCTCTTTCTATAAATTTATTCCCAGTGACCTTCTTCAGTTGTATCACGTTTGATATTACCAGGTCTCATTTCTTTCTTGTCTCATTAGCTCATTATCTCTTGTTATTGTTGTTTATATCTTTAAAGCCACAATCCAGTGCATTGAAGCTAGCCCGAACACTCACTTGAGATTTAGCGTCTCTTCGGCTATTTAACTTTGTTCCTCTGAGCTTAGCCATATTTTTAGTATTTTCATCACCTCTCTTCCAGTTCTTCTGGAATTTGGAAGTCTTACACTTCCAAAAAAAAAACCCAATACTCCCGGAGTATTGAGCGTTTCACTTGGACGGATGTTTACCAACCAGTGGTACAAGCCAGTTAGACTAGACTCGACTTTAACACTATCATTTATTAAATACTGTACGAATTTAATTGGAAAACTGTACTGAATCTTCTTCTTCAAGTGCCATCTCCGCGGCGGAGGCCAGCAATCATCATAGCTATTCGGATTTTTGAGACGGCTGCTCTGAAAAGTTCATTTGATATACATCCGCACCATGGTTGTGCAGCCATGACATTCTACGCCTCTCTATGCTTCTCCTTCCTTGAATCTTTCCCTGCATAATCAGTTACAACAAGATGTATTTCTCTTCACGTGTAGTATGTCCGAGATATTCAAATTTTCTTTTAATTGTATTTTAAATTTTTATTTATTTATTCATCTTTCTCAGAATTTCTTTGTTTGTGACGTGTTCTGGCCACGATATTTTCAGAATTCTTCTATATACCCACAGCTCGAATAATCTCCGTTGTTTCATTGATGTCGCATTCAAGGTCCACGATTATATTCCATAAAACAAAGTTGAAAAAACATAGCACCTCGCCAACCTAACTCTTAGTTCCAATTTTAAATCCCTTGTACATAGCACTGAACTGTACTGAATATAATATGCCTATTCACTTTGCAGTCTGGACTTTCAGAACTCTTTCGATACAGTAGATTTATGAGAAATCATAAGATCCATCGAAAAAGTAAAAATTAATTTAAAATATATTTAGACCATTAAAAAAATATATTAAAACGCTAAATTGCATGTTATAAATAATAAATAAAAAATGAATAAAGTGATAATATGTTCCCAGATCAATTCGTCCTTATCCTAACTTTAAATAATGATGCATTACATGCTTTTAATTGGTTTCTTGTATTTTGGCAATGCTGAGACTACTCTTTTCACCTGAATGTTACACGCACCGTTTTCTTCGACGTTCTAGTTGTGATACCTTTCTGTAATTTTGTATTATCGTGCGAATTTCGGCCTTCGTCCATCCGCGGGTTATTTCTAGAACAGATGATCTTTTTATATAAAAATGTCACGCCGGGCCAGCGTTAGACTGTCAGTATTATCGAAGTGATTTTGTAAGCGATATCCATGTGAATTGTAGAGTATAATAATTAATATAATTAGGATTTTAATATTCGTAATTTAGTGAGTTTATTTTTGGAGTTCGTATTTAGTGAGTTTTGTAGAGTAAAATAAAGTTATTGAAACAACGTTTGCTTCACTTAATCTCTGAACCCAAAGAAAAACGTAACAATATGATGCCTATAGTTTGTTCTAAATAGTACATCAGTGAGTCTGCCCATTTATGATAGACCATATAAATAGGCAAAATAACCAAAATACCGGTATTACTAAAAGTATTCGGCTATTATAATAGGCAGTTTTTGGAACATTGAAGGACATTATTGAAGAATGACACAATTCATTTAAACTTGAAAACTAAAGTATAAATATGTAATTAAACACATACAATACATTTATTTTGCTTGTTTATACATATATTGTTTATACGTATCAAAGCGGCAAAGCGGCAAATCAGATAAAGAACGGAAAAGCTGTTGGGGAAGATAATATCCCAATTGAAATAATAAAGATATTACTAGACGAACACATGGAAGTAATGGAAGATATATTTAACAAAATATACGAAACAGGCATAATACCAAATGATTGGCTGACATCGGTGTTTATACCACTACCAAAGAAGAGAAACTCCAAGAAATGTGAAGACCAAAGGATTATTAGCCTGATGAATCATATGTTGAAGCTTTTCCTACGAGTAATACACAATAGAGTATACAATAAACTAGACGAACACACTGGTCAAACCCAGTTTGGTTTTAAGAATGGGTTCGGAACAAGCGAAGCCTTTTTTCAATACGTGTGCTAGTTGGAAGATGTAGAGATGTCGATTCTGATGTATACTTGTGTTTTAGAGACTTTCAGAAGGCGTTTGACCTGGTGAAACATGATAAACTAATAGATATTTTAAGGTCATGTAATATCGACGATAAAGATTTAAGGATCATTTCAAACCTCTACCAAGAACAAAAGGTGAAAATCAGAATAAAAAGCGAAACGTATAGAAAAATCAATATCGAAAAGGGAGTAAGACAGGGATGTGTCCTATCACCTTTGCTGTTCAATGTTTACTCTGAGAAGATATTTCAGAAAGCTTTGGAAGGCACCTCGGATGGTATAATTATAAACGGACAATGTATAAATAACCTGCGATATGCTGATGACACTGTCATACTGGCAGATAATGCTGAAGCCCTGCAACGCTTAATGGACCGAGTAACGACAGCCTGTAGAGAATTTGGAATGAAATTGAATACAAAGAAGACAAAAACGATGGTCATCAGCAAGCACCAAAACAGAAGGGTGAAGGTCAATGTCGACGAAACAGATCTGGAAAGAGTAACAAGAACAACTTATCTTGGAAGTAATCTTGATGAAACTTGGGACCACTCACTAGAGATAAGAATACGCCTGGAAAAGGCACGTACAATGTTTTACAAAATGCAAAAGTTTTATGCAACCGCCAGCTGGGCATCTCGTTGAGAAATAGAATACTTAAGCGCTATGTTTTCTCCACCTTCTCTATGGTGTTGAAGCTTGGACAATGACAGAAGCAACACAAAAAAGAATCCAAGCATTCAAACTTTGGTGTTACCGTAAAATGCTCAGAATATCCTACATGAGCCATACGACAAATGCGGAAGTCTTGCGGAGGATGAATAAGGAAAGACAGCTTATGCTTATAATAAAAGAACGGCAAACACAATATTGTGGTCACATAATAAGAAATCAAAAGTATAAACTGCTCCAACTTATAATCGAAGGCAAAGTCAATAGCAGAAGAGGACCAGGAAGAAGACGCAACTCTTGGCTTAAAAACCTACGGCAATGGACGAACATGACCTCCATAGAACTATTCAGGGTTGCTACAAATAAGATTAAATGGACAAATGTAATGGCCAACGTCCTTAAGGATAAGGCACCGTAAGAAGATACATATTTATATGGATTGGAGAACGCTTCGCTTACCAAAATACACAAGCAGAAAACTTGAGGAGTTCTGAGGTTTTCACTACGGCACAGAATGATACCCGAAAAGATTAGAAACAGAACCAAAATTATAGATAATGACAGTTATAGACTCGCAAAACAGGAAAATAGAAAACAAAATTGGTATATCGATGGAAGGCAACCATAGATATGTATTTCTGAATATTTATTCTCATCAGTAGGGTTCTCATCATCCAGTTAGAAAAGGAACATGTTAACTTGGAAAAGGAAGTAACGCGACCAATTTGTGGCAATATAGTTAGAAGACACTGATGGTTTCCAGGGCAACAAATAACACCAACCATGGAGGTAGAAAGTTTAATCGATAATTAATAATATTTATTTTTAATAAAATATGGCTAAAATAAATAAACAAATGGTGATAAATAAATAATTTGAATTTGTTTATTATTAAAAAAATTAATTTCGATAGAAAAGTAAAAACACAATATTTTCTTTTCCTTTTCGATTATTTTTTGTGGTTTGGCAACATTACATTAGCGTACCTTATTAGCTTAAGTTATTAAGAGACCTCTATCCAATGAGAATATAGATAATAAAATTATATAACAGAACACGATTTTATGTACAGCAACTTACAAAGCGAGGGAACGGCAATTATAGCTAGTGTATGATAGAGGGCGCGACGTGTCTTGTTTTTGTATTTAAAAACAAATGGTATCAAAACATAAATTATATTTTTGAAGAATATGAAGGGTATAGGGAAAAAACCAGATATTTTATTTCTTTTCACAACTGAATAAATTAAATTTTAATATTCAAAACCAATTACTTTTATTTCAAAAAGGAATTATAAACAGTAGTTTACATAAAACAGAATTTAACATTATAAAGTATTACAACTACATTTTTTTTTGTAACAATAAAACACTGAAAACTTAGTTTTCAAACTCCCACAAAAATTTATTTTTACTCTTATCACTACAGCTGTTTCGGCTGATTGCCTTTCTCAAGTGATCTATTTTTGGCATGCGTTTACACTTTATAGTCTCTAATGAAATAGGTTCAGGAGGGGACAACTGTTTGTCTCAAGTTGGTCATTCAGAATTATATCTTTGATTTTTAATTTGCTGATTTCCATAGATTCTAACAAGGATAGCTTAAGGCCTTTATTTTGAATGTGAAGAATTTTAAATTCATTATTAAAAGAATGATTGTGATCTAGAAGGCGAAGTGCGTATGTAGAATCTGTTTTTCTATTATTGAAAGCCCTTTCATGTTCTGCTATTCGTTTGTTAAAGTTTCTACCAGTTTGACCGATGTAAGTTTTTGGACAGTCGCCACATTTAAGTTTGTACACACCACTGTGTAAGTGTTTTTATTTTGGCTCTTGTTGTTTTTGATATATTTGCCTAGGTTGTTATTTGTTCAGAAAACTGGTGTTATTCCTTTCTTTTTTATGTGTTTGGCTATTTTTGTTGTAATTTTGCCTGTATATGCAATCGAACAGAAGGTACTGCGTTTTTTCTCTGGTGGTGGAAATACTAATTTCAGGGCTTTCTTGTGTAGTTTTTTATTTAACATTTAATTAATTGTTTGTTCATTGTATCCGTTGTTTACTGCGTTCTGTTTAATTATATTTAATTCTGTCTCAAAGTTATATTTTGACATCGGAATTTATGTTAATCTATGTAACATACTATGACAAGCTGCCAGTTTATGTTGTGTTGGATGGGATGATGAATTGTGTATAGTCGTGTCAGTATGGGTAAGTTTGTGAAATATGGCGAAGTCATGTTTGTTTTTAAATCTGATAATTTTTAAATCTAAAAAATTTATAGATTCATTTTGTTCTGTTTCTATTGTACATTCAATATGACTATGAAGTTAATTAATATACGATAAAAGTTGGTCGAGTTGCCTGTTAGTTCCCGTGAAACATACTAGTACGTCGTCTACGTATCTCTACCAATATAAAAATTGTTTAAATACGGGATGTTTTGAAATATTTGTCTCTAGATGATCCATAAAAATATCTGATAGCAATGGGCTTAGAGGATTGCTCATTATAAGTCCTGCACTGTCATTTGTATATATTTGGTTATTAAATTCAAAGTAGTCCTGGTTTATGCAAACTTCAAGAAGATGTAAAATTTAGATGGCAAATATATCAAAAACAACAAGAGCCAAAATAAAAACACTTACACAGTGGTGTGTACAAACTTAAATGTGGCGACTGCCCAAAAACTTACATCGGTCAAACTGGTAGAAACTTTAACAAACGAATAGCAGAACATGAAAGGGCTTTCAATAATAGAAAAACAGATTCTACATACGCACTTCGCCTTCTAGATCACAATCATTCTTTTAATAATGAATTTAAAATTCTTCACATTCAAAATAAAGGCCTTAAGCTATCCTTGTTAGAATCTATGGAAATCAACAAATTAAAAATCAAAGATATAATTCTGAATGACCAACTTGAGACAAACAGTTGTCCCCTCCTCAACCTATTTCATTAGAGACTATAAAGTGTAAACGCATGCCAAAAATAGATCACATGAGAAAGGCAATCAGCCGAAACAGCTGTAGTGATAAGAGTAAAAATAAATTTTTGTGGGAGTTTGAAAACTAAGTTTTCAGTGTTTTATTGTTACATAAAATGAATTTCCATCAAGTAACGGTCGAATCCATCAATTACATTTTTTTTATTTACAAAAACTAAAGTCGGCTTTATTGCAAAAAAATCTGCATCACTTACAGTTTTGCAGGAACAAAAGCAGCAATATCACCTAAAACAGACAAAACCATCTGCTTTTATTTTTGAACTAAAAAAGAAAATTAATGTATTTTTTACTGTTTATTTATTTATCAACATATAAATAATTTAAAATTACTGTTAGAAGTGTGCCAGGTTCTAGAAAAATGTCACTGTTTTTGAACTTCAAAAGAGCATAAGAGTCATTAGGTCGTTAAGCTTAGCCTTTGGAATTGGTAAAGGACTTTTTTAAAGGAAAATTTAAAAAAATGAAAAAATCTTATTTTAATTTAAAAGTACTTTTAACTTACCATTGCATACCGAAACAAAAAATCAAAAATTCTATACATCTTAACGCTGAGTTTTGGTCAAAGCGTTTTCGAATTAATAGAGATAGTACCTACTGGTCCACTGTATGTTGAATGGTAGTAGAATGGCTGTGATCAGAGGATGCCACTATTTCCTTCAAACTCTGAGTTTTAAATGGACATTTTTGTAAATATATTGTGTCTAAAAATAATTTCCAATCCAGTACCATGTTTTGTGATACATTCACTATAACAAACGGCGATGGTTTGGAACAGGAATGACTAATGAACTCTTCCGGGACCACAAAAAGGCTCTTCAAGTTCAAATCCTAGAATCCTACATTTTTGTTACACTCCAAATAGGAATGTCCTCTTACGAGGAATGTGATATTTATTTCTTTCAAATTATGAATTTTGTTGTTTACTGCAAAATGAATAAATCGAAAAATAGCAAAGTTTTTATTTTGTCCTCCGGCAGAGTTACAGAAGATTTGCAGTTCTTCAACATGGTCTTGTAAGTAATTACTAATGGAGAAGAAAAGATGCAACTTCGTTTGATCCTTTTTTAGTCATATCTTCATGATAGGTATAAAAAATAGACTGACCAGAAGAAAGGACATGTACATTAAAGGCATACATGGACAATTGGCGTTTATAGCACACATCGTTAGTGGCAATTTTCGGCACTGAAACATTAAAAAAAAAGATGAAGATAGCTTCCTTTTTGTTGCTTCTTCTTTGCAGATTTTTGGTTGAAGTGACATCAGAAGTCGCGTCTGCAATAGATAATTTTAAATGCACTTGCCAAGATAAGTACAGTTTTTTGACGACTTTTCCAAGTTTGTAAGGTCACAGGTCAAGGTGTGTAAGGTCACTGTTTCAAGTATGTAAGATCATATTTTTTAAGAAGTTGTACAAATTCGGGAAACAATCCTTTTTCAGCCCTTTATTACTTTTCATCATGACCACGAACAGGTTTTCCACCTTTTACTAGAACTATAATTATATCAATTAGTTTATTTATGATTCAAAAATCTATGATAGATTACGTTATAACCAACAGAGATAAACATCTGTAAAAAATAAATGACTTAAGATGCCTTAAACCCAGCAGATGTAGGGAGCGACCACAGCCGAGTATTATGTAAAATAAGAATCATCCTGAAATACTTCACACCTACGAGAGCGGTACCAACACAAACAAAAATTAAAGTCGAAGGATTAAATACGGAATCCACGGAGTACTTATACAAAAAAAAATATATCAGCAGATCGCTGGAAATTAAATATATATGAAAACGATAAGATCGAGGAAAGCTGGAAAAACCTCAAAAATACCATAATTGACGCAGCAGCAGAACCACTTGAAGAAAGGAAAGTAACAAACACTAACATATCAAAAAAAAAAAAGAAAACCCCATGGTTTAGAGAGGAAGTGAAGACAGAATGTGAAGAAAACAAGAAAGCTTTTTTGAAGTAAAGAACACAACAAATACAACAGGCATACAACCACTATAAACGAATCGGAAATGAAACGAATACTTTAGTTAGACAAATGAAAAGGGAACACTGGCAGAGCTTCTCAAAACAGATGGGACACGACTTGTATGAAACACAAAAAGAAATATGGAGAATGTTTAAAGAACAAAGAAAAAAGATAAACAAACTGATAAAAATGAAACAAGTTCAGAAGGAAACATAAGTAGGCTGCTTTCTATCCCTATTTGCTAAAGGTAATGATAATGAACCACCAACACCAGAGGTAACGACAAAGAAATAAATATTGAGGAGGAAGAGGTAAAGAAAGTATTAAAATAATAATAATAAAAAAAATCAGGAGGAGAGGACTGAAAAGCGAACGAGCTATAAAGTACGGAGGACCAGATCTGGCCAAACAACTATAACAATTAATCCAAAAATAATTGAAAAAAACAGAATTTTTCAAGAATTTAGATCAAGCATCCTAATACCTCTGTTAAAAAGGGAAATTACAGAAGAAATAATTTATTAAATACAACACTAAAATTAACAACCAAAGTGATTACAAAGAAACTGAATGAAATTATAACACTAGCAGAAGAATAACAAGGTTTAGGTCGGGAAGATCATGCACCAACGCTATATTTATACTGAGACAAGTGCAAGAGAAATCACTAGAATACAACAACTTGGCATATGTATGTTTCGTAGACCTTAAGAAGACATTTGACCGGGTCAAATCAAAGGACGGATCCACTTATTTTACGCAAGAGAGAACAAACAAAATCTACATACCTCTAGGAATGATCAAAACGTTCAAAAATATCTACCAAAACTATATTTATTTCTATATTTTTGGAGATTGTATCATCTATTATGCTTGCTGCAGTCGATCCTTCCATTTTTATTTTCGTAAACTTAGAATGCCTTTAATTCCACTCTTTTTATTTTCATGTTGTTCTCTTTTGTTAGTTGGTTCATTAGGCGGGTTTTACAAGGTTTAGTACAATTCTTCAACTATTGTTGTTATGTTACATTTGCCCTTCTCTTCCTCATGATTGGTGTCTTTAATTTTGATAATTTTCTGAATACCCAGTGTTGGTTTCAGACATTTTAAGCCTCTGTTGTTTTCAATGTCTTGCTCTATTAAGTTCGCGTTACATTTTTTGATGCCAAATTTTAGTTCTTTCCTAATTCAATTAAATATTGGAAGGGTAAAAGTATTTTTGAAGTGTGTGTAGTTTACAAAGATATCCTCAGAACTATGTTGAAAAGTATAAGCGCTTACGATCCCGTGGACCGACCGAGTCACAAATGAGGAGGTCCTTAGAAAACAATGAATAAGAACCGAGAGGTGCTGACCACTATCAAATCTCAAAGTTCTTCTGACATATGCGAAATGAATGCTATATTATGCTCTCCTTCAAACCGTCCTGCAAGGAAAAATATTTGGAAAACGAGGTCCAGGAAGAAGAAGAACATGGTTAAAGAACCTCAGAATCTGGTTCAATACAACATCTGTGCAGCTTTTCCGCGCTGCTGCAGATAAAATAAACATTGCCATGATGATCGCCAACATTCGTAACGGATAAGCACATCAAGAAGAAGAAGAAGCGCTGTTAAAACTTTCTAGTAGTAATCTTTGTAATAAAATGACCAACACGGAATTTGCGCTTTTTTAATTCATCGATTATGAATTTTTTTATTGGTTTTGCAAACAATCAAATATATTTTTTATAATGTACTTTTTTAGAAAAAAGAAAAAAAATCGGATAATTTCGACCGGTAGGATTAGATCGACCATCGGCATTAGACTGGCCATTCACGTTCCGACTTTTAGTCCGACTAGTGGTCCAACTTTTGCAGTTGGATCTGAAATCGGACCGTGAGTGGGCTAGTTGGATTAGTTGGACAACTAGTGGTACGACTCGGAACATCTAGTGGGACGACTTAAAGATCTGACTTCCGACTGGAGACCAAGTCGGAGCGGAATGGTGAAGTTGGAAGTCGGATCACAGGTTGGATCGAAAATTTCCTGGGTCAGTTGACCTTCGGCACCTGTAACGTATGGGATTTCTATGAATTACTTTACGCAAAGATCCCTAGTACGCAAATTATTAATAGAAAATAAACTTTCAATTGCACAAATATTACCATTAATAAAATACAGGATTCTTAATCATAATCTACTTTTTGTTAGAGCAAATCATTTTCCTTTCTATAAATCTATTTTGGACACTCCCACACAGGTACAATTTCCAACCCTCCGGATTGGCTACAGACGAATTATCAACAAATAACGAAAATTAAATCATAGTTGTAGCAAAGATCCCTAGTTCGCAATTGAATAATAGAAAACAACTTTCAATTGCACGAAAAATTATTCCTATTAAAAATATACCATACACATACAACAAAATAAATCTCAGCTCCAGTTTAAAACAAGTTTTTATTTCTTTCTAAAATAGAATATACCTACACAAATCCTTAAAAAAATATAATTTTTTCCTACATCTTAAAAAGTCATAAAAATTAAGAGTCGAAAAAGATAATTAGTTCAGCCCTAGACAAATAACTAGAGAAACAAAACCTAATTTTTAAACATATACATATCATAACATACATATGATAAGGATAACAAGCACAATGCTACCCTTCTTTCCTCCCCCTATTTATATTTTGCATATGATTTAATTGATACATTTTTTGATTAAGCGATGTACACCGTCGTGAAAACAAAACTAGAACTAAAGTTGGACCGCTAGTTGGATAGAATGTCGGAGCGTGAGTTAAGACGAATATCCAACTAGTAGTACTACTAAGTGGAACCGCAAGTCGGAATCGACCAAGCGCTAATATTTGGATATAAATTTAATTTTAATATTTTAATATTATTTTACAGTGAGCATGGGTCACAAAAGGCGAGAATAGAACGAGCTAGAGCAGCATTTAGCAATATGAAAAAGCTTCTCATAAGCAAGGATTTGTCTCTTCCCTTAAAACTACGTATAGTTAAATGCTACATTTTTCCGATCTTGCTGTATGGCGTGGAGGCCTGGACGCTGACGGAGACGCTAACGAGAAAACTAGAAGCATTCGAAATGTGGGTGTACCGACGCATTCTTCGTATATCCTGGACCGAACATGTCACCAACATAGAGGTACTCCAAAGAATCGGAAAGAAGAAAGAAATCGTGAATACAATTAAACAAAGAAAGCTTGAATATCTAGGCCACATATTGAGACACGATAAGTACCGTCTGCTACAATTGATTGTCCAGGGAAAAATAGACAGTAAGCGAGGGCCAGGCAGGAGAAGACACTCGTGGCTCCAAAATCTGCGGAAGTGGTTCGGGCTCACATCGGTCGAACTATTCAGAAGCGCCGCAAACAAGATCAAAATTGCCATGTCACAAATATACACTGACGCTTTTTCAGCGTTAGTACTGTCAACATGGGCCCAAGTTTCAGAAAAACGACACCAAATGCCATTATCATGTCCGAATTGCTCAGAAATGGTACAGATTTCATCACCTTCAACTGGAATTTTCCTTTTATATGCAACTTTTCTTGTAACATTTTGTAATGTTTCAGTATTTTTCTCCTTTTTTGCTTTTTAATTTCAAGCTCAGCTTTTAATGGAGTAGAAGTTAATATTTGCGAATGTTATCTTTTCGCTGTGAAATTGGAAGATGAAAGACTGGAACTGGTTACAAATCTTGGAATGACGTAGATTTGTTTTTTTCCTAATTTTTAAAATTTTATCATCATCGTCGCTTAAGTTGTCTTCAGCAACTTTTACCAAATTAAATTCAGAATCGGACGAATTTGATGACAATATATTGTGTAAGATGAATCCTAAGAAAACAGAGATGGTCCTCTTTACCAGGAAAAGAAGAATCACGGGCTTAATACCCCAAGGATTCTAAACTACAGTCTAAATTTTTCTGACGAGGTGAAGTACCATGGTATTACGCTTAACAGAAAGTTAACATGGAACTCACACCTAGATGGTAGAGCTAAAAGAGCATATATATTGCATATGAACTGTGTCGACGAACGGTTATACGCACCTGGGGCCTCTCGCCCAGGGTAATCGCCTGGGTCTACACCGCTGTCATTAGGCCAATGCTAACTTACGGAGTTATTGCTTGGGCACCAAAAGTGCTACAGGCAACAGCGATTAACAAACTAAACCATATTCAGAGGATGGCTTGCATAAATATAACAGGTGCCATGAAAACAACACCAACTGCTGCAAAGGAGTTGATCATTGGCATCACGCCTCTAGATATATATGTCAAAGAGGTGGCTCTAGTGACAATGATGCGACTGCACTCAGCTGGTGCAAACCCCAGACGAACCAAAGTTCGTCTTTAACAAACCCTACAAAATTGAAACAAGACAGTGCATGGAGACAAACGTGGCAAATGCCTATTGCATATACACCGATGGCTCCTAAATAAAAGGAGGCTCAGGATGCGGGATATACTCCAGATCACAGAACCTAAGAATAAAGTGGGGTATGGGCATGAATGCCAGTGTAGTTCAGACAGAACAGACTGGTATCTCCATAGCCGCAAAAGAGATAACCCAAAAAAGTATAGCAGGGAAAACTATAATGATCTGCACAGATAGCAGACAAGCCTTGAATAGACCACGTGTCAGGTTTAGTAATGGAGTGTTACGAGTCACTAACTCAAGCTTCGGATGGTAATACCATGATCCTGAAGTGGGTTAAAGGACACAATAGGAATAAAGGCAACCGCATTGCTGACCAATTATCTAGGAAGGCGGCAGGCCTAAGACTCTTAAGTCCTGGGTATCTTTTTGGTTGGTCAACTACAAAAATCGCGGAAATTGTCAAATGTCACTCCCATACGCAAACCGTAAAAAGATGGGAAGAAGGGAAAGGATGTAAACTTGCCAGAGTAACACTAAGTAACCTTGAAGAGTCAACATCAAAGAAGTACTTGGGAATGACCAGGAAAAATCTACGTTTGGCAGTTGGTTTTTTTAACTGGTCATTGTCAACTAAGCAAACACCTCCACACACTGGGGCTAGTAGACACACCTCTATGTAGGAAGTGTGAACGAGAAGACGAAACTGTAGAGCATGTCCTATGTGAATGCCCAGAGTTATCGTTAATACGAGAGCACGCGTTCAGCGAGTCCTGGCCCACATCTGGCCACATAAGTAAGATGTCTCCTGGTGACTTGTCCACCGTCCTAGAAATGGCAGGATGGACAATGAGCTAAGGGTGACAGCACCCTGGGAGGATGCACAATGGGTCAATTGTGGCCTAAGTGCTGTGAAACCTAACTCGCCCTCCCTATTCTACAGATACAGATACAGATTGTGTAAGATGTTCAATCTTTCTAGAATGATTTGACTTGTCCTAGGTTCTGGAGAATAAGTCTTATGACTTGGTCCTGGTTCTGGATAAGAGGGCTTATGTCTTGATTCTATTGCTTGTGAAATATCATGGGGTGTTTTCTTAGTAAATAATAAATTTTCTGAAGCCATTGTATTTGACCCATCTTCATTATTTTAATTGATTGGAAGAAGGCCTTCTTCACAAAACATATTAGATTGATGGGAAATACTTCGGTAGCTTTGAATCCATTTAAAGCCTTCTGTATCAAGGTATCCCTATTGTAAGCACTTCCAAAAAGTTTGGCTACACCACTGTCTTCAATTTTTTTCATAATTTCTACTCTTCATATACTTATTACATTCTTGAGGGTAAGCAACTTTTAATACCATCAAAAAAGTTCCATCTAGGGGTTGAGTGATAATAAATAAATGCGAGAATTTCGACAAAAATTGTACGAAGCTAAAGAGGAATGAGTGAAATAATTATCAAGTATTAGAAAAATAGGTTGCTGTGGTAAGCAACTCCTCTATAATCCATCCAGATTTCGAACATTTGTATATCGCGAATGTGGAACCATTTTTTTCTAAACCATCTGTCATCCCCAGTCTCTTAAAAATAAACATCATTATCATCATCATCATCATCATCATCATTTTAGCTTTATAATCCTGTGTGGGTCCTAGCCTCCTCAAGAATTTTTCTCCTGTCGTCCCTATGCATCGCCTTTCTCCGCCAAGCACGTATTCCTATTTCTCAGGTCTTCATCGATGTTATCAAGGAACCTTGATAAAGGAGGATTTAAAAATAAACATGGGAGGAATATATTGCGCGGATGTACCAAAGCAGCATTCTATGGTTGCATATCCCCTTTTTCTGCTTGTTATCGCACCAAATTGCTTTTTAATTTTTTCCTTGTCCACATTGTATATGCGATGAAGTTTAAATTGGTGTTTTTCAAATAAAGACTCTAGGTTATTTCGCATTTGTTGAATGCGGTAACTCTGCTGATGCTAGTGACTAGTGGTTTTTGATAACTTAGTTACGGATAACTTCCCATAAACGAATAGAGCCAAATTATATGAAATTTTTTTTATCTGCACTCTTGAATACCAACGTGCGTTAACTTAACAGTGTTAATACCGAATGAATAATTTATCTTTCCTGATCTTGGGAAAAATGATTTTCTTCCCAACGTAAATTGTTTTGATTGACATCTACCTCTTGGAGTGTGCTTTATGGTACTCCAAATGTTTTAGCAGCACTCCTAATTGATAATTTTTATTCTGCTACGGCCTTTATCTCTCTTTTCATGGAATGAAGCACGTCCTCTTTTTCTAATGTAGTGTACTATCGACCACTGGAGGGTAATATCGACAAGTGTTTTTTATACAACTTAGAGGTCGCTGGTTAAATGATATTAGAAATAATACAGGAGAAAAAATGCAATATTTTGACTGTAAATAAATTGGCGAAAAACAGCAAATACAACTGTGA
>OU898281.1:30972068-31145129 GCA_918026665.1 Diabrotica balteata | reverse complement strand
TACTGAAAATAGGCGCAAATGAACCACGATACAAATTTGATGATCCAAACCCATTCATATCAGAAGAAGAGGAGGGAGAAATTGCTAGCGTTGCTTATAGATACCGCAAATGGGATCTTGGAGGAGGAATTGTGAGTATTATTTTCTCCTTAACATACTCAATTCTACTTTTAACTTACATTTAAGAACTTTTGATCTATTTGACATATCACGTTTTTTAGACATTGGTTGCTCGTTGTGAACACGATGCCGTAGTCCAATCTCCTAATGGTGAACTCCAATTCCTTACCATAAAGGCACTAAACGAATGGGATTCTAAACTGGCCAACGGAGTTGAATGGCGCCAAAAACTGGATACCCAACGAGGTGCCGTTCTAGCTAATGAACTCCGCAATAACGCTTGCAAACTGGCGAAATGGACTGTCCAGGCACTTCTGGCTGGAAGTGATCAAATTAAATTCGGTTATGTATCTCGTGCTCACGTCAGAGATAACAGCAAACATGTTATTCTAGGAACGCAACAATATAAACCACACGAGTTCGCTACACAGATTAATTTGAACATGGATAACGCTTGGGGTATTTTGAGGTATGTTAAATTTTTATTTTCTCTCATCAGATAAGCACCATAAACTCTTCTTCTTCTTCATGTGCCTTGTCCGTTCCAAAAGTTGGCAGTCAACATGGCTGTTCTGACTTTGTTTACGGTAGATCTGAATAGTTCAGCAGATGACAATCCGAACCATTGCCGCAAGTTTTGGAGCCACGAATGTCTTCTCCTCCCTGGACCCCTTCTGCTGTTTATTTTCCCTTGAATGATCAGCTGTAGTACTCTATATTTATTATGTCTCATAACGTGACCCAAGTATTCCAACTTTCTTTTCTTTATACTTATTCCTACCTCTCTCTCTTTACCTATCCGGCGTAGTACCTCTTCGTTGGTCACGTACTCAGTCCAGGATATACGTAATATACGTCGGTAAGCCCACATTTCGAAGGCCTCTACTTTTTTCATCAATGTTGCGGTCATTGTCCACGCCCCCATTCCATATAACAAAACCGGGAATACATAACATTTCAGAAGTCGAATTTTGAGAGGTAGGGTGAGGCTTTTAGAGGTGAAAATTTGCTTCATGCTAGTGAACGATGCTCTTGCCTTTTCTACTCTTATACATATTTCCTTCGCTTGATCCCAATTTGAGTTAACTGTTGTTCCCAAGTAGATGTACGAATCCACGTGTTCAATTCTTTCATTGTCTAAGATCAGTTGTTGTGGTGGTTGTTGGGTTTTGCTTACTAACATCCATTTGGTTTTGCAATGCTACTTGCTAGAATCACAGTGTCATCAGCATACCATATGTTATTAATTATTTCTCCATTTATCTTTATGCCTTCTGTGCTTTCCTCCAGCGCTGTCTTAAATACTTCTTCTGAGTATATATTAAAGAAAATTGGAGACAAGATACAGCCCTGTCGTACCCCTTTCTTGATCTTAATTTTATCGGTCAATGTAGATCCTACTTTCACTTTAGCTGTTTGACCCCAATAGAGACTCGCTATTGTTCGAATGTCTCTGTAGTCGACTCCGATCTTATGGAGAACTTCAATTATCTTTTCGTGCTTTACATTATCGAATGCTTTTGCATAGTCTATAAAGCATATGTACACGTCTTTGTTCATATCTCTGTAGCGCTGGATGAGTACCTGTAGACTAAAAAGTGCTTCTCTTGTCCCAAGAGAATTCCGAAACCCAAACTGCGAATCTCCAATGTTATCCTCGCATTTTTTGCTTATTCTCTTGTAAATAACCTTGGTGTATGCCTTCGAAATGTGGTTAATTAGACTTATCATCCGATGTTGATCACTCTATCCATAAACTCTAGGCCTATAAAATATAGAAAAATAAAACTTTTTTCCATTAAAACTTGTGGCATGTTTTTCACTGAAAATGTTATGTAGTGGAACAAACCATAATGAATTGTAATAAAAAATCCTTTTTTTGTTTTCGGTTTCCAGTACAAATTAATGATAATAACATTAATTTGCAATATATGTCGGTAAGAGACAAAAATCATTTTACCACTACTTTACAACTATATAATACAACGATTTTTTATTTACAATACAGTATCAAATCAAACTATTATGATCACTGCAAAAAACTTTGTATTTTGGTGTTAAATAAAGAATAAAATTGCACATAAATATATAATAATATGACTATAACATAAAAATAGATCAGGAACACGTTCTTTTACAAAATTTTGAAATATTTTGTCTATATCTTTGACCTTTAATTTATTTTTAATAATTCGTGTGACTTTCTTTCACTTCGGTGACAGTTTTGATCCTTCTTGGAGTGCTTTAAATGTTTTTCATACAGTCTTCTCTTATTTTATGAGGTGGCAATGAGTCTCTCAATTAACTGCTGCTTATTTGTGACAATTTTTTGGGCAATCGCGCTCTTCATGAGCTCCCATAGATTTTCGATCGGGTTAAGAGCATAGGCGTAAAATTTCGGGCCAATGCTTTTTAAATGCATTCATTTTCTTCGAATCCTTAGAAAACTAATAAATATTTTTGAAAAATTTAAACGCATAATGAAAGATTATATTATCACCAAGGGCCGAAAGTCCCTTAGATTTTTGATGAGACATTTTAAATTAAAAATCAAATTTAATTTTCTCTTCTTTTTCACCCATGTAACTTACTAAAATAAACATTATAGAAGTTTTCAGAAACTTTCAGGAAAAAAATTAATGCATTTAAAAAGTATTGGCCCGAAATTTTGCGCATATGCTTTTAAGATCTGGGGAGTTACCTGGTAACTTTAGTACTTTAATTTTCTTTTTTTCCCAGGTAAGATGCTACTGTTTTTGCCTTATGACACGGTGCTTAATCGTGCATAAAGGTAAAATCTTCCGATTCGCTAAACCAGTCTTTAATTTGTAGCATAAGCTTTTTCTCCAGAACTTCAATATACTGATGTTGTTTCATCATTCTTTTTACGATGTACAGCCTCCCTGTACCCTTGCTACTGATCACAGACGATACCATGATCTTGAGAGGATGTTTTGCTTGCTCCACTATGCAATCCTAATGATATTTATTATCCTCTCGTCCTCCGACGAAGGTCGACTTGTCCATGAGTGTGTCTACTGTAGACTCATAGAAGAAACAAACTTTTGAATAAATATGTGAATAAAAAAAATATAAGATATTATTTTAGAATAAAAACAGTGGTTGTCGAGATTTAAACTTTAGTAAGTGATGTAGTTCACCTTATTCCAATCCTCAGTTGTCTTGACAATTTGTTCTCAATTTTGGTGTTCTTTGGCCCATTGTAGTGTTATTCAAGATAGTCAACTTTGGTTTTTTGGCAGGGTGACATGATTTGAAACCTTGCTTAGCAATCCTTCTGTGGACTGTCATGTCAGAAACTGGCATCCCAGCTTCACGAACTGGCATCCCTTAAGGACTGTCCGTGGTTTATTTCTGTTGTTTGCGAAGATATCCTCATTATTCTCTCGTCTCTCGGCGTAGTGAAACGCTTTCGATTATATTTTGGACACGTTGATAAGTCATGGGTTTGTTGATATCAATTTTTTTTTATATTGCTCATTGTTGCTTGCGCTACTTAGCACTGCTGGGCTATCTGACGTTGTAAAAGCTTTGTATGCTATAACAGTGTCTTTATCTCTACTATTTTAGTTTCAGGGATGTCTTAAGCCTTACCCATTATGATTTTATTCTCAAAAATGGATATTTTGTGAAAATGTCTTCAAAATTAAAACTGAAAGTTTTTTTCACTCATTATCACCACTAATACAATAATAAAACACTATATAGATAAAATGATGTTAATCCTTTAAAAACAAAATAAAAATAGACAAATTCAATTCTAACCTCCAAGCGCAAATTCGCTACAATGTGTATATTTTGACGTAATTTGACACAAATAACAGTTCTAGATACAACGCCAAGAAAGTAAAGTTATTAGTAACAAAACATATTGGCACACCTTAATTATGTAGCATCATATGATTTTACTGCAAAAATTTCGAACAAATGAGGAAAACTTAAAATTTTGTGACATGTTTTAGGTGCATCGTGGATATTGTCATGAAGCAGAAAGATGGAAAATATTTGATCATGAAGGATCCAAATAAGCCCATGATCCGTCTCTATGATATTCCCGATAACACTTTTGAATCCGATGGGGAAACCGAATCTGACGACGACGTCCCAGAAAGCTCTACAGCGTTTCCGTTGTATTCGTACAGTTCCAGTTCCAAACGTTAGGAAAATTGCAGTCTTAGGTATTAATTCGATAAAAAGAGATAAACCAAACATATGAATCAAAGCATAAAAAACCAATTTGAGGAAATGTAGAGTGGTAGATATATAAATAACAACAACAATTACAAGTTTTATCTGTTTTTATGGAATTTCTGCTTTAGTATCTGTATTTGGTTATATTTGAATTTCTAATGAAAATGTAATAAAATATTAGGTACGCAATAGGCACATGTAGTAAATGTTACATGTGCTATTTGATAAATAAAAATTACATATACATTGATGTCTTGTAATATCAACCCTTAAATATCAGAATTACAGATAAAATAATATATAATTCATACTCGTGTAACATTCTGTTTATGTAAACATTCGGTAATTTAAATCGAGGTCATTCATATATAATATACTCTAATTAAAACAGCCAGTCAGCACTCTAGTAAAATTGCACGACTTACTTGTGGTGTAGGTCAGGGAATACACTTGACACGAATAGTAACAAGAGCGCTGAGTCTGCAAGGCCGAGGCTATTAAAAGCAACACCAATCATTCTCGGGAATCTTAATTATTATACCGACACTATGGCCAGCGTCAATTAAGTACTGATATATTTAAGTTTATAATAGTGAAATATTGTACAAAGCAGTGATTAATAAATGGGCAACTAGTTACAACAATATTATTTACTACCCAAGATAATATTTACCATATGGCGATCCTGAATGGGTAGAAACCAGGAGTCTTCGTTCCAGAAGTATAGAATGGGAGGAAAGTCATCCAAGGAAGACCTACAGGAGAATGGAGTTGTCAACAGCAACTTCATAGTAAAAAGTAAAGATGTCAGACCAGGCGAAGAAATAAAGGTACTCTTATACATCATTACCACGGTCCTGATACTAAAATTGGTATGGTCGTTATGGAAGGCGCATAGGAGAAATATGAAGCGGAGCATACACCGGGACATGGCAGCGAGATCGACAACAAATTTAGACGTTTAAGTGGTGAGTCTGCATATTATCTATTTTTTTTTGCACTTCCTCACACGTATATTAACATAGCAGTTACTTTGTTAAATATTAATTATTATTTTTATGACTTTTTAAAGATAATTTCACTTATATTTTAGTATGGATAATTTTTAATTTATTAATTTATTGAATTTATTTAAATTTATTGAATTTATTGAATTTTAATGGGTATTTGACGATATTATATTTTTTTTGCTACATTATTCTCGAATTTTATCGTACTACATAAGACTATCGGATTTGTGTTTTCGTTCTTAAATGCCTAGCAGTTGGGAAGATTTTGTCAAAATACTTGAAGCCATTACGCAGGATATTACTAAGCAGAGCAAAAGAGTGTTAAAAAAGGAGATACCTAAAAGCAAGGAGGTAAAAACTGAGATAACGACACAAATAATTGAAGCTTATAATAGATTGGTACACCTCATAACCAAAAATTGGGATGCACTAACTGATATCCAGAGAGAAACTTGTAAGAGATACTTCAACAAAAACCGAGACAAAGTCATACGATCATTCCAAGCTATAAATTCCAGAATATTAGTTCCTAATCTGATAAATCAACAGATTGATAAGAATATAGAAGAAGATCAAAGTGACACGGAACAAGAAGAAACCATGGCGCTTAGCATCAATGAATTTTTAAACATTGCAAGCAAAATCTTACCAAGTGAATTTGACGGAACCACAGGCAAACTACAATCCTTCGTGGACGCGCTCGAACTTTTACAGAAAATAGCAGTAGGACATGAGGAAACAGCGATAAGCCTCATAAAAACAAGGTTAACAAATAAAGCCAGAAACTTAATAACCACAGAAGACACTATTTTAGACATACAGGCAACACTGAAGAGAGAACTAAAAGGTGATACGCCGAAAACGGTGATAGCAAAACTAGACAAAAAGAAGCAAGGACATAAAGATGCAGCTGTGTACGCAGCCGAGGTTGAGGCATTAGCCGAACAATTAAAAGTGGCATACATAACAGAGGGAATGCCAGGAGATTTAGCTAAGAAATATACAACAGAGGCTGTAGTAGCTACGATGAAACGTAACGCCAGCACAGACAAAGCCAAGCTAATATTAGAGGCAGGCAATTTCACAACCCCACAAGAGGTGATGTCAAAATTCCTATCAATAGACACAACAGAAGACAATGTACATGGAAGAGTGTTAAATTATGAAACATACTATAACAAAAGAGGGAAATTCCAGCACAAAAGAGGATATCATAATGGATATAACCAGTGGAGAAGACCAAATTTCTCGCAACAAAACAATGGAAAAAGAGACCACCGTCAACATGAGCAAAAAGGGTCCAGAAAATTTGATAACCAGGCACAGAGGGGAAATTCAAGAGGATTCAACAGACATATACGATTATTAGAACTAGAAGATAGTCCGCAGGAATCAGAAAACCCACAGTTGGGGTTTTGAACAAACAACTCTCATCTGAGACGGATGAACAGATGACAGAATCAGAATATTTTATCTACAATTTCGACTTAAACCTTACAAACTTCGTAAGAATAAAAACAGGAATCTTAGGACAAGTAAATACATTTATTATAGACACAGGAGCAGATATTTCAATACTTAAATGTACACAAGACTCTATGAGAGAATATGTAAAACCGAACTCAAAAGCAAGAATAAAAGGAGTAACTCGAGGAGAACTACAAACAATGGGAGAAATCGAAACTACGCTAGACGTACGTGGCAATCTTTTTGGACATACCTTTCAATTGGTAGAAAACAACTTTCCTATACCAACAGACGGAATAATTGGAAGAGATTTTATCACAAATTTTCAATGCATATTAGATTACGCAAATTTGAAAATACATATCAAAAATGATAGAAACTATTACATCAGTACAAATATTTTGGATACTGTAGACGATAGCACAATTATAATACCACCCAGATGTGAAGTTTACAGAACAGTTCAATATTTTCAAAAGTTAAAGGCAGATAGACTAGTGGAACAACAGGAGATACTACCAGGAATATTCATAGCGAGAGCGATAATATCAAGGAATAACCCATATATCAAAATTTTAAATACGACTTACGAAACTGCTACGATAGAGACGGGTACAATCAAAACATCAGACATGAAATTGTTTAAAGTATACAGATTAATCAACGACAGCAAGGACAGGAAGAAAGAACTACGGGAAACATTAAAGCTAGATATACCGGAATACACTCGAGATAAATTAGTATCGTTATGCGAAGATTTTGCAGATATATTTGCATTAAGACATGATATGCTAACATGCAACAACTTTTATGAACAAAAATTGAGAGTAAAAGAACACACACCAGTTTACATAAAGAATTATAGGACACCACATTCGCAGACAGAAGAATTGAATAGACAAGTACAACAATTAATAGACCAAGGAATTGTCGAGCCATCGACATCAGAATACAACAGTCCAGTCGTACTAGTACCGAAAAAAGCTATAGATGGAAACAAAGCATGGAGACTATGTATAGATTTCAGACAGCTAAACAAGAAACTAGTCACAGATAAATTTCCGTTACCAAGAATAGACTCAATATTAGACCAACTAGGTAGAGCAAAATGGTTCTCAGTAATAGACTTAATGTCAGGATTTCATCAGATACCACTAGAACAGTCATCAAGGAAATACACATCTTTTAGCACGGAAAAAGGAGCATTTCAATTTACCAGATTACCTTTTGGACTAAATATAAGCCCAAATAGCTTTTCGAGAATGATGTCAATAGCATTTACAGGTTTAACACCGGAGAAAGCATTTCTGTATATGGACGACATAGTAGTAATAGGAATAACAGAAAAGCATCATTTAGACAACTTAAAAAAGACATTTGAGATATGTCGGAAATTTAATTTGAAGCTAAACCCAGCAAAATGTCAATTTTTTAGAAAAGAAGTTACATATTTGGGACATGATCTGTCGCAGGAAGGAGTATCGCCGGATAAAGCGAAATATTCGACAATAGAGAACTACCCGACACCGAAGAATGCGGAAGAAGCCAAAAGATTCATAGCATTTTGTAATTACTATAGACGTTTTATTCCGAATTTTGCAGAGATATGCATACCTATAAACAGATTGTCGAGAAAAGGAGTAGAATTTTTTTGGTCGCAAGATTAAGGCTGTTTTCGCAGTTATAGCATACTGCGATTTGAAGTGGGCGTATCACTTACTTTTCTAATATGTACTTGCTTATGTCAGACCGTACGTGCCGTACCGAATTTAAAAGTTTGGATGTTTATTCAGTGGCGCCGGCCGACGGGTTGTTTAATGATAATAAATGCATTATTCTCCATTCAAATTAGTTTTGTCGGAATACTTTTTTTTTTATTAATTATCGTCGATAATGTTTTAAAAAGAATTAATCACATTTTTAATTTATATGTCTTAGCTAAACATAGTATTAAATAAAAATTTGTGAAACGTGACTGCAAAAAACACCATGGTGTTTATTTATAATAAATTTAAAAGAACATACGAATATTATTATCAAAAAAATTACAATTTGTTGTCACAAACAAATAAACAATTTCGCAGTTATAGCTTGAAAATTATTTCAATAAATTATTTATTTGTTAGAGAAAACTGATATTAGCGTAGTAAAAATTAAACAAAAAATATTTTTATTTATCTATAAAAAATTGGTACCTGCGAAACCATCATAATAGTAAATGTATTTATTTGGCAAGTATTTCGAGGCGACGCACTGCGAGGAAAAAGTTCTCTGAATGGAATATACATTATTTTAATATATTTATAGGTTGCAGTTACATAAGAAAAGTATCCAATTGATGAATAAAATACAAATCGTGGATAGTTATTTCATCATCATCAGTGGCATTACAGCTCGTCATGAGCCAAAGGCTTCTTCAGAACAATCTTCCATTCGCCCCTGCCTCTGGCAACTTTCTCCATGCTTTAACTCCGATGGATTTTAGATCATCCTCTATGTTATCTTGATACCTAAGTTTTGGTCTTCCTCTGGATCGTTTTCCCACTGGTCCTCTTCGGTCGAAAATTTTTCTGATCGTTTCATCTTCATCTCGCCTAATTACATGTCCTATCCATCAAAGGCGTACTAATTTAATAAATTTTACAACGTCAGGTACTACACCTGAAGAAGCATCATAGTTTACTTTATACGATCTTTTTGACCAAGCACCATCAGCTATAACGGTTATTAACCCATTTCCGTCGGAATCTACTTCACCAATTTCTTTGGCTAAAGCTAATTCCTCCCGTCCAGCCTCTTCTAAGGAATCACAAAGTGTTTGGCTGATGATATCTGCAACTATTTCCGTATGTTTTGCATACTGTTTGTAGGACATCACAGGTATATTTAATGCAGCGTGCTGCTGCTGTATGTCTGAATAACCAGAACCATTCAAGTTCAGTGAATTGTTACCAGAATCCTATGTTGCTATCTCCTTTTCAATATTCCTCATTTAACATTTAAAAGTCAATGTACTTATCAATCCGTCCATTTTTTCTTTGATAATCTCCATATTAGAAAAGTTGCATGAAAATGGAGAATGATTATTCAAACCTTGAATAGATTTAATGAAAAAGTTTATGTCCACTATTCTTCTGTCTTCTACCGAAAAAGATGGTTTTTGCGGAGAGGCAATCTCAACTGACTGAGAATGACAGCTATTACTAGAAATAACGATAAAACTTAAAGTATTTTCTGCAAATGATATTATTTGTTATTATTATTATTTAAGAGTAAAACATTGGTAATATTTTGACCATAAACAAATAATATGTAAGGTCATGAACCCTCTATTTACTTATTTTACGGTAAGTAAATAAAAAAAAAGTAAAAAGGGTTACTTACGAATCGACACTACAACTAGGTAAAGTAGATGTTTCTGCTAATTCTTGATGGATTGAACCATGATTACTATGAATAACAAGATAGGCTCTTCCCGTATCACAAAATCGGTCGTGTTCGCGCATGCTGTCATTGGAGAGTAGAATTTGAATTCTTGTTAAAGTTAAATGGGATTTGTATGCATTCTGTAATGAAATTACTAGACGAAAATAAGTTAAGAGGTTCAATAATTACAATAATTGTACACATAAGGATATCTCCAAACTATTTATTAAAGATTATTTGTTGACACATACAAAAAACTGACATTTCGAATGTCAGATATATATATATATATATATATATATATATATATATATATATATATATATATATATGTATATATATGTATATATATTATATATATATATATATATATATATATTATATATATATATATATATATATATATATATATATATATATATATATAAAGTTAAATAAAAGCTTTTAAAAACGGTTGTAATATAAATAATAAATACTTACTGCAGTGCAATTGCTCTCGTTTTCCTTGACATAGGACGTTTACTGGGACTCATTTTTTATCTTGTCTCTTATAACTTATATCACTAACCTAATGTAATACTTAAAAATACGCGTAAACTAAAGAACTTTTAACTTATACCACTAAACTAATAATATATTACTTAACATACGCGTAAACTAAATAATTTCAATGTTTTCAAAATAAATAAGAATACTGTAAACTGTAAAAACTAAGCAAGTTGATAAAGAAAATACAAGAATGAAAGAACTAAAATGGATTAATTCAAGCGAACTAACTGACCGTACCCATAGAAAATAAAAATAAGACCGTACCGTACGTTCATGAGATATGACGTCACTATCGATCAAGCTCAGCGACAATGATGAGGAACACGTTTCACTATTAGATTTCAGTATTTTTTAGCAATTTTCTTCAAAGTTTGAATACGCTTTTCTCGATTATTACTGGACACAGAAAGGTGAAAAAAGAATCAACGATTACAGAAAAAAAAACTCTTTCAACTGATGGGCGTGAAAAGTTTGGTTATAATAGAACGTTAAACAGTATAATCCAATTTTTCAACGGAAAATTCAAAAAAATAAAAAAAGTAAAACCATCAGTTTAAAGGCAACATAATTTCGTATAACATGTCCAAATTTCGAGACATTTCGTCGGTAAATAACAGAGAAAAAATTTTGGTGCACCGATAAAACAGCCTTAAGAAACTCAAATCATCTTTGATAAAACCACCTATTTTAAAATACCCAGACTTCAACAAACAATTCATACTAACAACAGACGCATCTAATGCAAGTTGCTCAGCAATTCTAAGTCAGAACTACGAGGGAACAGATTTACCAATAGCTTACGCATCGCGCAGCTTCAACAAAGGAGAGCTTAACAAACCTATAATAATTAAAGAATTACTTGCAATCCATTGGGGAATCAACCATTTCAAATGTTATTTATACGGAGCACCAACATTTTTGATAAAAACGGATCATAAACCACTAACACACCTATTTTCAATGAGAGATCCTACCTCAAAACTCACAAGAATCAGATTAGATTTAGAGGAATACGATTTCGAGATAGAATATATAACAGGGAAAAATAATTACGAAGACAGTCTGTCGAGAATATCAACAAATCAGTTGAAAGACTTATACATAGACAACAAACATATTTTAGCTATAACCAGAGCTCAATCAAAGAAGAAAGCCGAAAGTGCGAAGCACAGGGAGATAGAAGAGGAAATTATATCACAACATAAAACCCACAAGCAAACAGTAAGAAAGGTACTAAACAACATGGAGGCGCATAGACTACCAATTTTGTCTTTTGGAGCAAACCGAGTCTCACCAAGACTGAGCATTCGGGTCAAAAACAAAATCAAATGCAGCAAGAGCATGACCACAGGATTTAATCACTTTGATTTAGGTCAATTGTTGGTACAGCTTGATCAGCTAGCGGTAGAGAATGCAATAAGTAAAGTAAAAATATATTTAAATGATATTATTTTTAATTTGTGCACAATTGAAGAATTCATAAACGAAGGAAATAAGATATTGAAAAATGTAGAAATATACATATGTGAAGTACCAGAAGTCATAGAGGACGAACAAGAAAAACTAAGAATAATAGAAGAATACCATAATCACCCGATGTTTGGAGGTCATGTGGGAAATAATAGACTTGTAAAGAAACTAAAAGCAAGATTTAGATGGAAGAACATGGAAAAGGACGTACGTAAATATATTAAACAGTGCCATAAATGCCAAAGTAATAAACCAAAAAGATCACATGTCGAAGAATTTGTGATATCGGACACTTCGTCAAAACCATGGGACATAGTGTATATATACACGATAGGTCCATTCCCTAAAAGTAGTGAAGGCAATCGATACTGTATCAAGATGATTTGCGAACTGACGAAATACGCAGTAAGTATCCCAGTAGCTAATAAAGAAGCTGAAACGATAGCTCGTGGAATTTTTGATAATTTCATACCTACATACGGACTCATGAAACAGATTAGAACGGATCAAGGCACGGAATACAAAAATGAAGTAATGCATGAATTAACTAAAATGCTAAAGATCACACACAATTTTTCAACAGCATACCACCCTCAGTCAATAGGGAGTTGTGAGAAGCTACATAGGACACTAAATGAATACGTAAGATCATTCATAGACGACAACAAAGAAAATTGGGATATGTGTTGCAGAATGTTCACATACTGTTACAATACTACCCCTAATGCATATCACGGTTACACACCTTTTGAATTGTTGTATGGGCGAAAGGCAAATTTACCAGAAGATCTCACACAGGAAATTCAACCATGCTATAACATAGATGCCTATTACAATGAGGTCCGATATAAACTACAAATCGCACACGACAGAGCTAAAACGTTCTTACTAAAACACAAAAAGAAAAGACAAGACGCAAGCAAGCTAACTGCAGCACCTCAACATTTTAAAATAGAGATCTAGTCCTGCTCAAAAGAGAAGAAAATAATGAAGTCTTTATGCAGGTCCTTTTGTCATAACAGAATTAAATAATGTTAACTGTAAAATTAGGCTAGATAACGGAAAGATTAGGGAGGTGCATAAAAATAGATTATACGCTTACAATCAGTAGACACAAGTGAACGCGGAGATTTTATGAGACAATATTAATGATATCGCGGGAAAAGTGAAAGGACAAATGAATAAACTATTTTACCACATATGTTTTAGAGTTAAGATAATGTATATATGTACACAGTAGCATAGGTAAACAGTACTTACTTGAGGTTGAAAAATTTCTCTTCTTCCGAAGGGAAGGAGAGAGAGGAATAAGACAGTTGTAAAAGAGAAATTTTTTCCCAAAAGGGGATGGTGTAATATCAACCCTTAAATATCAGAATTACAGATAAAATAATATTATAATTCATACTCGTGTAACATTCTGTTTATGTAAACATTCGGTAATTTAAATCGAGGTCATTCATATATAACATACTCTAATTAAAACAGCCAGTCAGCACTCTAGTAAAATTGCACGACTTACTTGTGGTGTAGGTCAGGGAATACATTTGACACGAATAGTAACAAGAGCGCTGAGTCAGCAAGGCCGAGGCTATTAAAAGCAACACCAATCATTCTCGGGAATCTTAATTATTATACCGACACTATGGCCAGCGTCAATTAAGTACTGATATATTTAAGTTTATAATAGTGAAATATTGTACAAAGCAGTGATTAATAAATGGGCAACTAGTTACAACAATATTATTTACTACCCAAGATAATATTTACCATAGTCTGTTTTCTTTCTTAAAAAAAACGGGATGTGACACTCCGGTAGTGACCGAGGAGGAGAAGCTTATTATCGATAAGATAGATAAGGATAGCTTATTATCGTCTACGCACGGAGCGATGGTTTTTAATTTAATTTATTTTATTTCTTAGTTCCGTAGTAGTTCTCATAGAAGTGCTTTCGGTACAGCGATATCGAGACTCTGCTGAAGCGCCTATCATTTTTAATTTAATTTATATTGTGTCCCAAATTGTGAAATTTGTGTCGTTATAACGGCGGTGGCAATATCGTTTGTTGAATCACTTACAACAGTGTGGTCCAACCTTTTAGACGTTGCGGGCCATATTAAATTTGAAATTATTATGAACGGCCAGAGAACTCCACCCGTTCAAAAAAAGTTTATTTCAAAAAATAATATACAAACGAAATATTCTTCTTCTTCTTCAGGTGCCATCTCCGCTACGGAGGTTGGCAATCATCATAGCTATCTTAATTTTTGAGGCAGTAGCTCTAAATAGTTGTTTTGAGCTGCATCCAAACCATTCTCTCAGGTTCTTCAGCCATGAAATTCGTCTTCTTCCGATGCTTCTTCTGCCATCTATTTTTCCTTGCATTATGAGTCGCAGGATGCCATACTTATCGCCCCGCATCACATGTCCGAGATACTGTAGCTTTCTTTCTTTAATTGTAAGTTCAATTTCCTTCTCTTTGCCTATTCTTCTCAGTATTTCATTGTTTGTAACTCTATCTACCCAGGAAACCCTCATAATTCTTCTATAGGTCCACATTTCAAAGGCGTTAAGTCGTCTCATGGTATCTAGATTTAACGTCCATGATTCCACTCCATAATATAGTACACTGTATACGTAACATTTTGTTAGGCGTACTTTAAGAGCTAATGTTAGATCTTTGCCACATAGGACCTTTTTCATTTTTATAAAATTAGAACGTGCTTTTTCGATTCTGACTTTGATTTCTGCCGTGACGAAATATTATTTATTACTATTTTATTATGGTTTACAATTTACATGGTTATCAAAATTTAACACAAAATAAAAAATCGATTGGATATTTGAGGCAAGGGTTTATCCTCTACTAACCTTTCCATATGTATATATATCTATGCTAGTCGTAGTGAGTCTAATACACGCTTCCAGAGAATTATTTTCCATGCGATTACGTGTTTTAGATTTAATATGCTTCAAAACAGAAAATATACTTACACGTACTACCAAACATTGAATATAGTTTCAATGCAAAGTTACGGAAAACGATCCTTGAAGACTAACTTACAAAAAGTACTAATGTCTTTATTTTTCTTTGCTTGAAAAAACGAATCAGACTGTTCGCACAGCTTTAATTGGTATTCTGCTGATTGGTCCTGGATGTTGACCCACATTGAATTGTTAAAAAGCTCAATATTGGGTTTTAGTGCACCAAATTCCGAAAACCTTTCATGAAATTCTCTTTTTATTTCTGTAAGAACTTTTGCAAACCTCGAGAAATCTACCAGTTTTCGAAAAGATCAAGTTTTTTGCGAAATGTCTCAATTTGACCAACCAACTGTGATACTGTCTTATTTTTCCCCTGGAGTTGTAGATTTAATGTGTTCAAGTGAGAGGTAATGTTTGTTAGAAATACCAGTTTATGAAGAAATGTTTTGTTCTTAAGCTTTGTTATAAATACGCCCGTGTTAATAACAATTTCAGTTTCAAAAAACAGTAAGATCTCTTTTCTTAAAGAAAAAAAATTTCTAAGGCTTTTACCTGCACTCAACCAGCGTATCTCTGAATGTACGGGGACGACGTCCTTATATTCAGTATTTAATTCCTCCAAGAAAGCGATGAATTTTCGGTGTCGCTGAGCTCTGTTTCCTTCTCTTAAGCTGCTTACTATCTGCACTACAGTTTTCATAGTATCGTTGATTTTAATTATCTTTCTGCAGAGAGCCTCTTTTGATGGATAATGCAATGAAACTTAGTTAACACCATTTTCCCGCAAAAGTCCAGCCAATCCCGTTATGCGTTCCGTCATTGCTTTTGCTCCGTCTGTGCAAACGCAAAAGCACTTTTGAAAACCGCCTAAATTTTTAACTAACTGCTTTAAATATATTTATACCTTTGGTCCCGTCTTCCATGTGGTCTTCCATGTGGTGCACACCAAAAGGATTAGTACAAACAATCACGAACTGTGTCGACCATTTTTTTAAATATATGAGTATTCAGCTCATCATTATAGACACAGTTTGATAGAAAACTGAAACACATTCAAAATTTTTGGCCATCCTTTCATCTCCAAAGGATCGCGCCATTTTAACGGCACACCGCTTGATTATTTCTCCATCTCTAAATGCTTTTTAACTTTTGACAAGCTCTAAACATACTTCATATGATGTTGCTAAGCTTGATGATGGAACAGCTATCGGTTTTGTAAATAGAGATTTTTGTTTATTCAATTTAGCTTTAAGTTCTTTTACAAGAGTATTGCGAGCTTCACCTTGATATTTGTCGTTTTTTGTTTTGTGCTGGGTTTCATAATGCCTACTAATATTGTATTCTCTTGATACCGCAAGTACTTGATAACAAATAATGCATTGAGTAGCATTAAGTAGGTACTCCAATTCCTATAAATTTGATGAATAACTTGAATACATCGAATCTGAACGTTTACAATGAAACAACAAAAGGTAAGAAAACAGGTAAGGCAAGCGATTTTATTCAATAGTAATAGCTCTACGAAGGGCTGGCAGAGGGTAGCCGACATATACAATGCATTGAGTAGCATTAAGTAGGTACCAGATTTCATCACAAAATGTGTTCATAAAAGAGAAAAGAAACAGGTAATAAAGAAAACTAGAGTCAAGGCGCAATTTTTCCCGATAATACAATTTTCTGCTTGATAATAAAAATTTGTAAAACGATGTTTTTAAACACGCTGGATATATCGGAAACCTGGGTTACAACTGAATTGAAAAAAATTGGAGAAGGTGGCACTTTAGAAAAGGATATGCGGGGACGCCATACCAATAAAATTGCAGAAGATATTAAGGAAAGTGTGAGAACTAATATTAAATTGTTTCCATTAGTTCCTTCCATCATTATAATAGAAAACATTCAAAGAAAATGTATTTGGAAGATGGTTTAAATATCAGTAAAATGTACAGAATTTACAAAGAGCATATTGAACAGAATTCAGTACAGATTGCAAGTGAACGGCAATATCTTGAATTCAATATAACATTCTTTAAACCAAAAAAGGATCAGTGTCAAATATGCACGGATTATACAGATGCTGATAATGACACAAAACTGAAATTGTAAGAAAAATATGATCAACACTTACATAGCTAACAAAGTTGCAGTCTGAAAATTCAAAGATGTGGATAAAGAACTAGCTACTGAGGATAAAACTTTGTGTTGCGTGTTTTGCCCTGCAAAAGTTATTAGTTACCCCTCAATCAAAAGTAAGTACATTTTATTATAAAAGTAAAATTACAACCTATAATTTTACAGTCTACGACATAGGTAACAATAAAGGATTCTGTTACGTTTGGTATGAAGAGGTGGCGAAACGGGGAACAAATGAAATTAGTAGTTGCTTACAAAGCACGTGATGTTCGTGTGTATCAAGGTATAAAAAATGCTTATTAAAAGCTTAAAACTTTATTTTAAAGAAGATCTTTTCGGAATTAAATCATTCCATCATCAGTTTACTAAAAGAGAGAGTAAAAAACCAATATTGAATAACACGTAGGTTGAAATTTAAATGTATAAAAAGAACACGTTTGTTATTTATTACTTACATAAAAAGATGTTAAAAACATTGTTTGGCCACAGAAAAACACTAGAAGGACATCAGTAATAAAAAATCCTCGTGGAATTTACAAATGTAAATGCAATAGAGCATTAACTTCGGTAATTAATAAAAAAAAACTACAACTGGGGGCATTTAACATGTCCCCCAGGAGCTGGTGAAATTTTGTCGACTTACATTACCTCTGATCTGTGCTGGAGTCTAGGGCTAACTGATAGAAAGTTGTTATAAAAATCAGTCAATACCCGTCAACGTCAAGTGGAATGATGTTTTTGGAGCAAGTCATTGTGCTTCCGTTTATGGATAGGCAGTTTTTTGTGAAGAATTATGTTTAATGTGTAGTAGGATCAATAGCAATTTTTGGTATGTTAACAAGGGGGGAGAATGTCAAACACTGAATGACTGTGATTTAAATCAAATTTGTCAATTTTCAAATTAACTTTTATCTCTACTTACTTCATATAATGAAATTATTTGGTAATAACATCCCCCTTTTTTCACTTTTGATAATTCTAGCTTAAATTTTGTCTTAACCTGGTATACCAAATTTAATTTACATCACAGTTACTCATTGTTTGACATTCTCCCCCCTTGTTAACATACCAAAAATTGCTATTAATCCTATACTACACATTAAACATAATTCTTCTAATCTTTCTATCAGTTATCCATAGATCAAAACCAAATGTATGGTTTTGTCTATGCAGTTATCCCTAGACTCCAGCACAGATTAGAGGTAATGTAAGTCGACAAAATTTCACCAGCTCCTGGGGGACATGTTAAATGCCCCCAGTTGTAGCTTTTTTATTAATTACCGAAGTTAATGGTCTATTGCATTTACCTTTGTAAATTCCAGGAGGATTTTTTATTACTGATGTCCTTCTAGTGTTTTTCGGTGGCCAAACAATGTTTTTAACAACTTTTTATGTAAGTAGTAAATAACCAACGTGTTCTTTTTATACATTTAAATTTCAACTTACGTGTTTTTTAATATCAGTTTTTTACTCTCTCTTTTAGTAAACTAATGATGGAATGATTTAATTCCGAAAAGATCTTCTTTAAAATAAAGTTTTAAGCTTTTAATAAACATTTTTTTATACCTTGATACACACTATCACCACGTGCTTTGTATTCAACAGGTATACTAGCCACTTCTGGATATCTCCACTTCATGGTTTTGTTCCAGTTTTATTTTTAATAGTAGTTGCTTGTTAGACTTTCTGAGGACACAAAAATCTAAAGGGGTTGAAAGTGTCATCTTGTATTCCGACAATTGTGGGGGGCAAAATAGAAACCGTTTTATTTTCTCCATGTTTGCATATGCTTCTAGAATTCTCAACATAAAGATAACACACATATTTTGGGGAAGGGGCATACTCAGAATGAAGGAGATGGTATGCATGCAGTAATAAAGACAGATAAAAAGCGACAGGGTGCTGTCTATACCCCAGTCAATGGATCATCATCATTGGTGCTACAGCCCTATAAAATAACCTTGACCTTCCCAAGTCTATTACGCCAGTCAGTTCTATCCATTGCCAACTGTTGACAGTTTGCTGCGCCTATTTTCCTACCATCCTCATCTACACCATCCCTCCATCAGTTTTGGCCTACCCCTACGTTTACTTCTCACAGGTTGTGACATAAGGATTCTTCTAGGAAGGTTGTTCTGCTGTGATCTTGCCAGATGTCCTGTCCATTTTAGTCTTCCTATTTTTTAAGAGATACTACGTGTTTACCACCAAATATATATTTATATCTGTGATATATTTCATAGTTGCACCTCCTTCTCAAAACACCATTTTCACAGATGCCACCGAATATTCTTCTCAGGATCCTTCATTCAAATATAAGCAGGAGGTTTTCATCTGCCTTGGAAATGGTCCATGTCTCCGATCCATATTATGTCAACACTGGTTGTATAAGGGTTTTGTATATGGTTATTTTTGTTTTTTGGCTTAAGTTTCTGCTTCTCATATTATGTCTATTCAATCCAAAATAGCATTTGTTTGCTAGGATTATTCTTCGCTTGATTTCTTTTATCATGACGTTCTACTTGGTGATAAGGAAGCCTAAGTATGTGAATTTTTCCACCACTTCAAAGGTAGAGTTATCAACAGTGAATTGGTGGCCAATGTTTCTGGCTCTATTGTTGGGTGTTGATGCCATTATCTTAGTTTTCTCCTCATTTACTTGCATGCCCATATTTTTTGAGGCATTTGACAAGGTGGTATACATTTCTTCTAGTTTGCGTGTTGTGCGGGCAACTAGGTCAACATCATCTGCATATGCCAGAATTTGGGATGATTTATTAAAATTGTTTCCTCTGTTGTCTATTTGGGCATCCCTGACCGCCTTTTCGTGATTGTTCGCCCTATATTTCGACTTTGCAAACAACTTCACGCATTGTAGCCTTAACCAATCTTATCAGTTTATCGGGGATGTGAAATTCATCCATGGCTTCATACAATTTATTTCTTAGGACACTATCATAGGCCGATTTAAAATCTACGAGAAGATGGTATATGTCGATATTGAATTCATTGGTTTTTCCAGTATTTGCCTTAGCACAAAGATCTGGTCTGTTGTTGATCGACCAGGCCTAAAACCAATGGATCACATTAATAAAAATGGCGAAAGTAACCGGCCAACCCTACACAGTAAAAGAAATGTCCCAAGCAGACTTTGTAAAATTTTCTGACATGGTAAAAAATCAGAACTTGAGAATGAACGAAACTTTTAATCCAGTAAAAATTAATAAAATGCGGGAATTGTCGTGGCTACCAGAAGAACCACACGTACTAACACATTTCTTACAAAAGATAGGCTTGCCGGCAATATAAAAGAATACATTAAAAAATAAATACAACAGCTCCATAATCAACTTTATTGCTTTACTCATAATAACTCAGAATAAAGAAAGCACTTCTTGCATTTACAATTAAAAGTAGATATAAATATATTAAATATAATATTTTATACACATTTTTACATCTATCTACAGCATAGTATCCTTCACTTCTCCGGGGTTTTCCAAGGCAGCTTTTCTCTCGTTAATTGCATGCACCAATCTTCTATGAGAACCAATGGGCAAATTAAGACTCTTGAGGTCGCTTTCTTCTAAAATCATCAAAGTATCCAAGTCAATTTTTTGCTCTACGAGTGTGTCCAGGTATTCGCTTAGCCCAAAGGCTGTTAAAAATCTTTCCAAAGGACCGTGAGGATTTTCATCTTCACTGGATCCAGTATCTGAAATTCAATATCGTAAAATTTTATTTAATATGTTTGTAAAATTTCTGGTTATGGAGGGGGGGGGGGGGTAGAAGCCATTACAGCAGAGAGGATCGATTGAAACGATAAACGTCTAGAGGAAATCGTAAGAAAAGTAGTTCGTAACATGATGCCGGAGAGACGCGAGCCTAGCTTGTCGGAATGGTGACAAAGTATGCTACATTCGCCGTAAGTTGCAAGTAAATAATACAAGAGTTGAAAAAGTAGAACAAGTCGAACAAACGGCGAAAAAGTTCATTCAAATGCTGAGACGACCATTTTGTAATCACTGTCTTAAATTAGAGGAATGACTTTGCTCTGTTAGACGAACTACCGTCTTCTTCTTCTTCTCGTTCCACTCCTGGCGGAGATTTCAAATCATCATGGCCACTGCGACTTTGTTAGCAGCGCGCCTGAAAAGTTCAATCGAACTACATCCGAACCATTCACGTAGATTACGAACCCACGATATTTTTCTTCTCAATTTCGTATCAAAGAAAATCAGTAACTGTGTAACAAGCTTTACTCCCTTCTCTGATAGAATAATGACACTACAACTTCAGTCAAATAAACAAATTATAAATATTATACAAGTATATGCTCCTACAGCTGATAAAGATGATGATGAAATTGAAAGTTTCTATTACGATCTGGAACAAATTCTAAAATCAATGAAGAAATATCATACTACAGTAGTAATGGGCGATTTTAATGCCAAAATTGGACATGGATGTGTGGACGGTTATGTGGGTGACTATGGATTAGGAGAACGAAACGAACGAGGAGACCGTATGGTACAATTTTGTCACGCGGAGGAGTTAGTAGTTGCTAACACTCTTTTTAAGTTACCTAACAGACGACTGTACACATGGAAATCTCCGAGTGACACCAAAGGTAGAGTAGTCAGAAACCAAATTGACTTTGTCCTTGTTAGTCAAAGATTCCGCAACTCTATACTCTCAGCTAAAACCTACCCAGGAGCAGATATACGCTCGGATCATAATCCTGTAGTAGTCACATTAAAAATAAAACTAAAGATCATTAAAAAACACATACAGAAACAAATTGACGTGGGAAGACTGAATGAACAACATATAAAAGAGAAAACAATAGTGAACATCAAAGAAAATTTACAAAATATAGAGAAACTGAATAGAAATACTGATAACATAGACCAAAAATGGGAGAATATTAAACATGCCGTAATGTTGGCAGGGAGAGAAAATTTAACACCGAAAGAAAGGAAATATAAAGAATGGATGAATGAGGAAATACTACAGTTGATGCGTGAAAGAAGGGTACACAAAACAAATAATCCGATAAGATACAAAGAAACAGATAAACTGATAAAAAAGAAAATAAGAGAAGCTAGAGAAAGATGGCTAAGTGCGCAATGCCATGAGTTGGAACAATTGGAGCGAAAATATGACTTTTTTAATGTACACAAAAAGATTAAAGAAATGACAGGAAGGAGAAGAACAACACAGACAGGACAGATCAAAGATACAGATGGTATAATTATAACAGATTTACAACAAAAAATGAACCGATGGACAGAATACATATCACAACTGTTTTATGACAAAGATAGACAAGAAATCTCAAACGAATATACAGATGATACAGGGCCTGATATAATCAGAGAAGAAATAGAATATGCAATCAAACAAGCAAAAAGTAGTGGTAAGGCCCCCGGTCCTGATGAAATTCCCGTAGAACTGCTCAAACTTATGGACGATGAATCTATTAAAGTACTCCTAGATCTATTTAACACAATATATAGAACTGAAATAATACCTAGGGAATGGCTCCGTTCGACCTTTATACTACTGCCAAAAAAGGCAAATACAAAGGAATGCAACGAATATCGTACGATAGCTTTGATGAGTCATGCTCTAAAACTGTTCTTAAAAATAATCCATAATAGGATCTATAGGAAATTAGACGTAGACATCAGTAACACTCAGATGGGATTCAGAAAAGGGCTGGGTACAAGGGAGGCTCTGTTTGCAATGAACGTTCTCTCACAGAGATGCTTAGATATGAACCAAGAAATTTACGCCTGCTTTATTGATTTCGAAAAGGCCTTTGACAAAGTACAACATGAACCACTAATACAAGTTCTAATAAAGAAAAATATAGACAGCCGAGATATTCGAATTATATGCAATCTATATTGGAATCAAACAGCAAATGTCAAGGTTGAGGGCAGACTAACAGAAGAAATTCAAATCCGTCGAGGAGTCCGGCAGGGATGTATCTTATCGCCACTTTTATTTAATCTGTATAGTGAAGCTATCTGTGAACAAGCACTCGAGGAAGAAGATCTTGGTCTGATAATAAATGGTGAGACGATCAACAATATAAGGTATGCTGACGATACAGTTCTCCTAACGGGAACGCTAGTAGAACTACAACATCTCGTTAAAAATCTCAATATATACTGTAACAGTTACGGCTTGAAAATTAATTTGAAAAAAACTAAATTTATGGTAATCACGAAATCAAAGAACATCAGAGCTAATCTTGTAATAGACAATACAACGATTGAGTGTGTGCCCTGTTATAAATATCTAGGTGCTTGGATCACAGACGATACTGATCAAACAAAAGAGATTAGATGTAGAATAGAAATCGCTAGATCAGTCTTTAATAGAATGCGTAAACTCTTTTGCAATCGTGATATCAATATAAAGTTACGAATACGAATGCTGCGGTGTTGTCTTTTCTACCCTGTTATATGGAGTTGAGGCTTGGACACTAAAACAGTTGACCATAAAAAACATCGAAGCTTTCGAGATGTGGTGCTATAGGTGCATTCTCAGAATATCATGGACGGACCGCGTCACTAACACGCAAGTACTCCAAACTTTAGACAAAAGATGCGAAATTCTAAATGAGATAAAAACTAGAAAGATGGAATACTTGGGGCACATTGTGAGAGGTGAAAAGTACGAACTTTTAAGAAACATCATGCAGGGCAAAATTAAGGGCAAAAGAAGTGTGGGAAGAAAAATATCGAACTACCGTAATTAATGATCAATAGCAACCTCAACAGCTACAAGACACCCAAGCAGATAATCCACGTAATTTACGACAGACCTTTTTAGCAAGATATTAGTGCATGTAGTCCAGAAGTCAAGTTTTACTGGAGCCAATGGAATTGCCTGTTACTAAAAGATTATCTATATAGAACCGTTGAGAACGATGATGGTACAGAATCTAACCTTCAGTTGATTTTACCTAAAAGTAAAGTGTCAGAAGTATTGTGTCAGTTTCATGACGGGGCATAAGGTGGACACTTTGGTATTACGAACAATCTGCAAAAGGTTCGAGAGGTTCGAGAAAGGTTCGTTCTATTGGGTGAATTGTAAGGATGATGTAAGAGGGTAGTGCCGGAAATGTGAACTGTGGACCATTAATGGTAAAAAGAGGGCACCCATGAAACAGTACAATGTTGGTAGTTCTATGGAACGAGTAGCAATCGAAATTGCAGATCCATTTCCAGAAACGGATGATGGAAATAAATATATCCTAGTAGCCATGGATTATTTTGCGAAATGGACTGAGGCCTATGCGATACCAAATCAAGAAACTGCTACCCTTGCAGAGGTACTTGTTAAAGAATTCTTTAGCCTACAAGTGTTCCCTTGGAGATCCACTCGGTTGGAGATCCACTCGGACTTGAGTCAACCCTCTTCCACAACGTTTGTAAATTGATTGGTGTCAATAAGACCAGAAAGACACCTATGCATCCTCAATCAGATGGAATTGTCGAGGGAATGAACCGAATGATTGGTAAACACCTATCCAAAGTTGTATCAGAACATCAAAGAGATTGGGACCAGCACATTCATTTATTCTTAATGGCATACCGCTCAGCCGTAAATTAAACTACAGGCCAGACTCCAACCTGCCTGATCTTAGGTCGTGAAGTTCGTTTGCCCTGCGACCAAGAGTTTGGCTGCAGACCTTCCGAAGAACATGTTGCAAGCGAAGAATATGTCGATCGCCTGAAGTTAAGGATGAACAACATTCATGAACTTGACCGACAACACATCCAGTTAGTCAGCCAATGAAAGATCAATATGATTCTCTAGATGCAAGATTAAAGGCTTTGAAGTAGGTGATCTTGTTTGGCATTATAATTCACAACACCGTCGAGGTTTGTCTCCTAAACTGAAAAGACAATGGGAAGGTCCGTATGAAATTAAAAAGAGAATAAATGACGTAATATACCGAATTAAGAAGTTGCCGGATAAACCAAAAGTAGTTCACATAAATCGTTTTGCACCTTAGCTGGGTCAAATGAAACAGAAGAAGCACGAACCCTTTAACATGAGATCAAAGATGAACGGCGACGAAGGTTTAATGAATTTATGTCAAATTACGTAAAGAGAAAGAGTACTAGATTCAGTGTGACCACAGAAGTTCAGCAGGATCTTTTTAGTGTTCCGCATAACGTCTCTCTAGTCCACTGTATTGCCAAAAACTTGGGATGACTAAAGAAATCTTCCCTGCATTCTATAAGAAGTTCTAAAGTTGGAAGAGTACTGAGATTAGATGATGGTCCTCGATCTTTGCTGTATATGGTGACCAGGAAGTCGTATGACTTGGATGAGAAATAGAGAAGGTGACGAGGATATATGGCTTGCTCTAACTAATTTGAAGAAAATCGTAAACAATGATGACATCAAAAATTGGCCTTACCCAAGATGGCCATGCACTAAAAAATCTGGATTGGAAGATTGACAGTAGACTGTTATTTCTTTCTGAGCAGTTTATGCAGAGCTGGAGAGTCCTGTAGATTCCGGTAACTACTTCTAGGATGAAGTTAAACATTGTTACTAATACGGAAACACAGTCTGGATCCTTTGCTTATCTCAATTTTTATTTATCTATAACCTTTTATTTTTGAACATAACAGCATTTCTTTTTTTATTTGGTTTCATTTTTATCGAGAGATCATTTTATCTATTCGATCGTTTACGTGGTTTGAAATTTACAAATAGGCAACCGTGTGTATAAAACCAAATTCATTTATTACATACCTGAGAGTTCATCGTCTGTTATTTGACGAGGACCATAACTTTCTCCAGAACCTATAGAACTTTCCTCATGATTACCGTAAAATTTACCAAATGAATTTTGTGTGATGCTTTTTCTAAAACAAAACATAATATTTGATATAATATATTTTAGATGATAAAATAATTGATTTTAAATATGTTAAAAACAAATTATTTCAATGATTCATTGTATTATACAAACAAAAAACTAAAGTACCAAATCATAAGATAATAAAACAGTTTATGCGAAAAATATAATGGTATCAGATATTAATGGCGTTATAATGACGTATAGACCTATGAGAACCTCAACCAAGCCAAAATTTCATGTAACTGGAAGCTCTATAAAACTCTCACAAATTATACCAACGAATTCAGACATCTAAAAAGAGAAAATGAAGACAACTCTTCAGAGTGATCACCAAGTGAAGCTGAAAATAGCCTACTTGCTTATACGGGAATCATGGGCGCAACAAGATAATACCCACTGTAACCTTAGATGTAATGCAAGAGGTTCCTCCAACTAGATCCAGTCCAATATATCTAATCGATCCAAAAGTAAGTTTAATAGACTTGATTTCCACAATTTTCAGTAATTCATCTGGCTTTATTGAGAAGGATAGCTTAGGCGGTAGAGTGTTGGACTTCCACACAGAAGGCTATCGAATACCAATGCGTCTACAGGCCTTAGAATGACTCAGCCTGAATAAAATGAACATCTAGGGTGAAACCAGTGGTAATAGTAGACGGATGAAGCATAGCACTGGCCCTGTTACCTTCATTGTATACCGTAGGCTCAAGATATAGCCTACTCTATTACAATCCCAAAGCCTCGCAAGTGGTATAAAGGGAGATTATCATTATTATTCAGTAATTTTATGGGTATTCTATCAGTGTCATCTTTAAACTCTGTTGGTATTTCTATTCTCTCATTGTCTTCAAAAAGCTGTACTATAGGTATATTGTGCCCATCTCTGCATTTTCTAATTTTAAATCTGCTATAAGTGCGCCGCTTTCATCTCTTAGTTGCCTTGTTTGAACTTTTTTTCTCATTCCTGTTATTTCTTTAATCTTTTATGGATGTTAAAACTTATATTTTTTTCAAATTCTTTCAGTTGTTGATACTGCTCACGTAAAAATATCTCTTTAACTTCTTTTATTTTCTTTTTCATTAATCGATCGGTTTCGTTATATTCATGTTTCCTTCAATTTTATATATTATTATATATATATATATATATATATATATATATATTATATATATATATATATATATATATTTATATATTCTCTCATTTCTGATCAATATTACAACTACTTTTGCTTGTCCTATTCTTGCATTAAGTACATCCTCTTTAATGTACTCATTATCTTCATCAATAATTTCTTCCAAATATTTTTAATTTTGGACTTGTTTTCTCACATATTTGTTTTTCATGTGTTAAGGTTTTTGCTGAGTTCTTGTGATTATTATAAACCGTCTTTTATGTTAAGAGATAGGGGCCATTTTCTTAGATATCTTCTACGCTGTCAACAATTTGTTGTACATCTTTTAAATCTCTAGTAATTAGAACAGTGTCATACTTAAATCATATTTTTTTGATGAGTTGACCATTTATAATTATGCCTGTCGCTAGTTCTGCTAAAGCTTCTTTTATTGTTTTTCTAAACACATATTTATCTTGAAAAATCGTTTCTTTTTATTTTAATACAACTCTTTGATTATAAAAAAGGTTACTGATAATTTGGACATCTAGTTTTTCTTTTCGAACAATTGTATGAGGCGGTTATGTTTGACTTTATGGAAGGGTTTGTTAAACACCAAGAAATAAGCGTATCTTGGCTAATTCGCGTCAATACATCTTTGTGTACTTATGACGGTCAAGAAAAAGACGGCTTTTCTTGTCCCCATTGCACAAAAAATAATAATAAAAATAAAATGTACTATATTTGTGTCTATGAGTGTATCATACATAGGTGAAACTATAAATAACATTCGTTATGCTGACAATACAGTCATTATCGCTGAAAATGAAAAAGACGTGCAGACGCTACTACGCAATTTGCGATACTGTGGAAGTTTGGTTTAACAATACACATAAAAAAAAAACAAAAACCATGCTTATCAGTAAGGGGTAAAGTCATAATAAGGATCCAGATAAAGAATGAATATATTAGCAAGATTAGGAGTCTTCTTCTGTTTTTGTAGACATGACTCATGACTGTTTTTCAATGCGCCTCTAGTAAGTTGTCTTTCCATCGTTTTTGTGGTCTTCCTGCTGATCCTCTTTCTATTGCGGAACCATCTCTTGCCGTCCTTACTACTCTATTTGTTGTCATTTGGTTTATATGATCGTTCTATTCTAGTCTTCTATTTCTTACACAATTCTTGATGTTCTCCACCTTGCATCTACGTCGAATATATCTACTTCGAGCTCTGTCCCATAGTGTCTTACCATCAATTTTTCTAAACGTTTTTATCTCTGCTGTTACTAATGTTACGAACATGCTTTCGGCATGGCCATGTAACGGATGCATCTCGAAGGATCGAAAAGTTACCGGCCTTATATCGAGCTCTGTAAAATTCCACCCGTCGTCAGATAACGAATTAGAGATGGACTACTCCTGAATATTCTCGAACATAGTAACTTTGGTATATATAGGTAACGAAATTAGGAGTTAAGTTTAGTTGATAAGAGAGTATCGAACTGTAAAGTTATAAATAAATATATTTGTATAAATTCGAACCGCTCGTTTTATTTAAAAACGGTACAGTTGGTGTCACCATGTGAGGACAATTGATTTATTTAAAACTAAATTTAACAGTGAAAAAAAAGAGACTTTTGAACTTTTGAAAAGTATTGTTCGTCGGGAACATCCGCGTAGTTCGGTAGTGATCGTTGTACGAAAGAACATTTTAAAAGTACGTGTGTGCCTGATCAAAGATGCTGCTAGTAGAACTTTCAGTGAAACAGTTGCGTGAGCAACTAGAAGAACGCGATGAAGACTGCAGCGGGTCCAAGAAGATACTCCAAGAACGACTAAAGACTGTTCTCAACAAGAATGGAGATGACCCAGAGACATTTAATTTTCAATCAGCAGAAGAAGCAGTTTTAATGAATATCGAAGAGAGTTCCAGAAAAAATGATAAGAAATTCGAAAATGTGTCTAGAAGATTCGACGAGAAATTTGAAAACGTCTCGCAAATGATTGAAGAAACTTCAAAAAAAAAAGATGATAAATTAGAGAACGTTTCCAAAATATTCCATGAAACATTCGAAAATGTATCTAGAGATTCGACGAGACTTCACAAATAATTAAAGAAATATGTATCCAGAACAATGAGAAATTTGAAGAAGTCTTAAGAACAGTCGATTAAGATACAGAAAAATGTAAACAACAAGATAGAAGACGTAGAAGAGAAGATCAAACAATTAGAGACCATAATAACTAACATGAAAGTGCTACCACCAATTAATACGGTAGCTTTAGATCCGGTAGTAAAAGAAGAATCACCGAGAGACGAAACGACACATCATATGAGATTAAAATTGCCACCATTTGATGGAAAGTCTTCTTGGTCTATATACCTTAGACAATTTGAAGCTATTGCGACAGCCAATCATTGGACAGAACAAGAAAAAGCTGTTTCCTTGACTGCTGCTTTACGAGGTGATGCTGCAGATATCCTAAGATCCATTCCTAAGAGTCAAGAAAAATGTTACCAGACCTTGTTCACTCGACTAGACAAACGTTACGGAGATGCCCATCTACAACAAGTCTACAAGGCGCAACTAAGAAGTAGAACTCAACGAGCACGTGAGAATTTGCAAGAGTTTGAAGCAGATGTTGCCAGTATAGTGCGGTTGGCTTATCCGGAGGTACCAGACATTTTGGAAGAAATTGCCGTAGATACCTTCGTCAATGGGTTAAGAGACAGTGAAACTGCAGAAAGCTTTACGACTAGCAAGACCGAAAGTTTTAGATGAAGCGCTCGCCATTGCCTTGGAACACGAGATAGCTAGTCGAGTTTCACGGAGCTATCAAGTACGAACCTCTAAAGAGAATGACGAACGAAACGATAAACGTCTGGAGGAAATCGTACGGAAAATAGTTCGTAACATGATGTCGAAGGGACGTGAACCCAGACGTTGGAATGGTAACAACGAAGGTCACATTCGTCATAAATTACAAGAAAATAATACAACAGTCAGAAAGCTAGAACAGATGGAACACTGGGCGGGAAAAAGTCATTCAAATGCTAATGCTCAGTCAAGACGGCCATACAGTGTAAATCGTAATCATTGTCTTGAATTAGAACAACGACTTTGCCCCGTGAGGCGAACCACCGTTATTAATGATTAATGGCAGCCTCAACAGCTACAAGACGCTCAAGCAGATGATCCATGTATAAAAAGAGTATTGGATTGGGTGCGTCGAAGTGAAAGACCTTCTTGGCAAGACATTAGTGCATGTAGTCCTGAAGTCAAGTGTTACTGGAGCCAATGGAATTGCCTAGTGCTAAAAGATGATCTTCTTTATAGAACCTTTGAGAACGATGATGGTACAGAAACTAAGTTTCAGTTGATTGTACCTAAAAGTAAAGTGTCAGAAGTATTACGTCAGTTGCATGACGGTGCATTAGGTGGACACTTTGGTATTACGAAGACTCTGCAAAAGGTTCGAGAACGGTTCTATTGGGTGAACTGTAAAGATGATGTAAGAAGATGGTGCCGGAAATGTGAACTGTGTGCAACCAGTAATGATCCAGTTGGTAAAAAGAGGGCACCCATGAAACAGTACAATGTTGGTAGTCCTATGGAACGAGTAGCAATCGATATTGCAGGTCCACTTCCAGAGACAAATGATGGAAATAAATATATCCTGGTAGCCATGGATTATTTTACGAAATGGACTGAGACCTATGCGCTATCAAATCAAGAAGCTGCTACCGTTGCAGAGGTACTGGTTAAAGAATTCTTTAGCCGATTTGGTGTTCCCTTGGAGATCCACTCCGACCAAGGGCGAAACTTCGAGTCAAACCTTTTCCAAAACGTTTGTAAATTGATTGGTGTCAATAAGACCAGAACGGCACCCCTTCATCCTCAATCAGATGGAATGGTCGAGAGAATGAACCGAACGATGGGTAAACATCTGTCCAAAGTTGTATCAGAAGAGATTGGGACCAGCACATTCATTTATTCCTAATGACCTACCGCTCGGCCGTGAATGAAACTACGGGCCAGACTCCAACCTGCCTGATGTTAGGTCGTGAATTTCGTTTGCCCTGCGACCTAGAGTTTGGCTGCAGACCTTCTGAAGAATATGTTGCAAGCGAAGATTATGTCGACCGCCTAAAGTTAAGAATGAACAACATTCATGAACTTGCCCGACAACACATCCAGTTAGCCACTGACAGAATGAAAGATCAATATGATTCTCGATGCAAGAATGAAAGCTATGAAGTAGGTGATCTTGTTTGGGCGTTAAAAACTTTCTTGGAAATACGCCAGCGTTGAATTACGCCGACATTGACCTCGATTTAACTTACATTAAATGTTTTATAAACTGTAGATTTGGTACTTTTTTATTTTATGTTTCTTTTTATGTATAATTTTTCATGCAATCAACAAAAATGTGTTTTCCAGTGAATCGGGTTGATCAATAGAGGACTCAGGGAATGTCAAGTCTTGTCTTATCCCATTGTCAGCTTCAATAGGTTCGGTTATCTACTTTTACTTTTATTGCTTGACATTTTTGATCGTTTTGATTTTTCCTAGAGGTATCTCTCTTGCGTAGAAAGAAGCCAAGTATGGAATGCCATGGCGGAGTTCTCAATCCCATAGAAACTCATTCGGATGACCAAAGTCTGTATGGAGGGTGGAATATCTAAAGTACGTGTAAATAATAAGCTTTGAAATCAACAGTGGACTTAAACAGGGTGATGCGTTATCTCCACTACTTTTTAACCTTGTATTAGAGAAAGCCATGAGGTCGGCCGAAATAAAAACAGAATTGCTATAGGTTCAAGGTCCCAAGTTGTTACTCGCATATGCAGATGACATATATCTCGTTGGAGACTCCATCCTATCCACGAAAGACATTTTCAACAAGGTGAAAGGAGCAACAAGTGAAGTAGGGCTGAAGATTAATGAAGAGAAGACGAAATATATGTGTATAAATAGAACGACACGAAGAGACAGAATAGGACAAAATGTGACGGTCAACACCTTCAATTTCGAAAGAGTACAACGTTTTAAGTATCTGGGGGCCGTAATCACAGCTGACAACGATGTCACTGAAGAAATAAAAGACAGAATCCAATCTGCAAACCGCTGTCTATTTGCACTGGATAAGCTCATAAAATCAAAAAAATCTCACAAGAAGTTCAAAGATCAAAATCTATAAATCCATCGTCAGATCTGTAATAACATACGGATGCGAAACGTGGACCATGACCAAAGCCAACGAAGAAAAGCTCAGATGCTTTGAACGAAAAATACTTAGAAACATTTTCGGACCTCACCATGACATCACCACAAACCAGTATAAGATCAGAAGCAACATCGAATTAAAAGAACTCTATAACGACGCCGATATTGTCCAAGACCCACCCAGGGTTGTAGAACTACGTGATGATGATGAGTAGTAGTAGTAGAAAATAAGGTTGGTATTTTCTATATCTGTTGTAGTTTTGGCTGCTCTACTCTACCCACTTCTCAGATATAAATATGCAAACATTCATATACATGTAGAAATATTAAACGTATCTTAAATATTATATTTACCTAATGACTATACTTCCTATTCCTGGTCTAATAAAAATACTGGCTGGTTCTTGCATCTTATCTTCGGCGTTTTTCCTCATTTCTTGCAAAAAGTCAGGTTGCGATAAGGATCTAGTCAGACGACCAGGAGGAGGAGCGGTAGGATTTGTGGGCACGGACGTTATAGATTCGGCTTCATTAAATATGCTATCCAAACGCCCTCTTTCCTTAAAACCTACGGCTTCTAGAGTACCCCCGTATAATACCTCCGAATCTCTGGTAATACCTTTGAGAGAGCTTACAGTTAGCTTTCCATCTTCTATGTGGCTTACCTAAAAATAAGATTATATAATAGATAATATAAGAAAATCTTTTTAATCAAGAAAGACTGTCGCTATTGATATAAACGACATATAAGCATCTATCATGTGTACTCGTCCTAGTGTAGATCGGAATTTTTCTTCGTTCTTTTTTAAAACCAAACACATTCCTAGTGTTTGGATAGAAAATACAGGATCTAGGAATACAGAATTAAGGAATGCGCTTAAAAAAATCTTCAAATCCTGAAAGGGAGTACTGTCAATCTAAAATGTTTGCCTCGGTTGGTAGGGATGTTGTTAGATTTTAGATTTTTTAGACTACCAGAGAAAATATTTTACTACTCAGGGTAAGGAAAGCAAGGATGCCTAAGACAGGGTTGTATTTTCTCCTCACTACTGTTGAACGTTTATATAGAAAAGATATTTCAACTTCCACAACAAAACGAAAAATGTATCAAAATTAATGATCTATCTATTATTACCTTAAGATATGCTGAAGATGGGTATATTCCCTACAACATGGACCGGACATAAACAGCTCAGAATATAAATGTAACATAAAAACAAATTAAGTACATTCTGATTAATAATAACTCGAAGAGCGAATTTGAAGAAAATCATCAATAACAAGAAATGGGTAGATGACACATGTTATATATGATGGATAAAAGAAGGAAATATAAAAATAACAACACAAAAGAATACAAACGTTTAAATCGGGAAATAAAAACATTATAAAATATCATTGTCTTCCAGTGACAGATACACGAGGGGAATGGAAAAATCCTCCCCAAACAAGGTCCAAATTTCAGGAAAATTTGTGTCTTCACAAAACATGAAATACAGTAACCAGCAGGTGGGTTTAAGATTTGATGAGGACAGGGCTGTTGTTTCAAAATGTTCCATGTAGATATCACCTATTACTGGAGAGAGGGGGTATACACTTATAATATTGTAAACGTAATATAGTTACTTTATCAACTTGTGCACCCAGATCGTCAGATATCGTGTTAATGTGTTTGTGACCCTCTCCCTCATAATCTCTCTTTACCCCGCGTTGTATACCTTAGAACAGTGCGATTTTGCCTCTCGGCAAGTAAGGACCGGGTGTGTTGACCCGAAAAGTGCGTGTTGCGTGAGTGATAGATGCGCTTGTAAAACCGGTGTTTTGTGTTAAACCGTGACCAGTTTTGTTTCTCTCAATATTCTGTACCTTTGTTACTGATTCCTAGCACTGTAAAGCTATTAGTATTATCAGAATTGCGACAATTATCAATATAGAATTAACCTTTAAGTTTAGTATAAATAAATCGAAGGAAAAATACGTCTTAAGTGTTTTATTGCTTCAGTGGTCCTTAATAAATCTAATGAAGTAATTTGGTGTTCAACTACGACTCTCTAAAATGTGGAAAATTTGGTAACAAATTTATCCTCTCCACCATTTTTGGCCCGTCGAGCCGGATATTATTTATCGCAGTTTTGCTCTGATTTAGCTTCATAAATTAGTTAATAATTTTCTCTCATTTAATTCTCTTCCCGTTAAAAATAAAATAAATATCATTACAAGAAAGTGCTCTCTGCAAAATAAAACCTTTTGCCAAGTAAGCCAAGTGTTACTCGAAGGCTTATCTTAACATTCTTAGACAGTGATTTAAGTAGGTCGTCATCTCGTAAAAGTGAGTGCTGACAAAAAAATGTGGTGTGACTATGGATTTTTTATGATTAAATTCGATTTGGTAAGTTTGTTCCAAGATATTTGTTAATCAAGTGTACAAGTACCTTCAAAAGTTCGTACTTATATTCTTAGTATGCAGGACCAGTTTATATTTCGCGGGAGTCGTAAAGACATTATTTTCCTACAGTACAGACTCTTATTTATTATAAAGGGTGGACTCTGTTGTGTTTTAAACTCTTAAATGTTTTATTTCTCGTGTATTCTCTCAGAACTCTACATATCTCGCAAAGCTTACGATATATCTCTATACGCAATAGATCAACTGAAGAAACAACGTAAACCGTTTAAAGCAAAGATCTCTCATATTTCTAACTGGTTAAAAGAGAACTCTGAACAAGAGACGGATCCCTTGCAATTCCAACTCCGTTATACTGAGCTCAAGAATTGCTTCGCCAAATATGATGACCTTATGGACCATAATGAGGAATATGACGAAACAATCACTGAAGAACGCGATAGAGAAGAAATTGAAGAAAAATACTTCTCAACTCTACTAGGTCTTCAACATAGAATGGAGATGCTCCAACCTCTTGCACACCGGTCTAGTTCCATTTCTCCACGTTTAGCTAGTGCTAAAGTGACTCTTTCCGAAATTAGAATTCAAACCTTCTCAGGATGCTTCTCAGAATAAAGTGCTTTCTATCAGCTCTTCGAGACTTTAATTATCAACAACCGGGAACTCAACAACGTCCAGCGTTTTGTTTACCTCAAATCCTTTGCAACGAAACTCTTCAGTTGGTAGAAAACATTCAAGTTCTGGAAGAAAACTTTCAAATCGCGTTGGACACGCTTCGAAATCGCTATGAAAACTAATCGCGCGTAATTAGTTTGCATATACAGCGCCTTTTGAAAGTTCCATCCTTAGTCAAGATCAATGCAAAGGCCTTACGGCAATTTTTGGTCACCGCAAAACAGACCTTACTCGCGCAAAATGTGGTATATGCAAGAAAAGGCATCATACACTCTTGCACAGTGACCAGAGAATAGCTGTTTAGAATATGTGCAGATATTTGTATAAACCGTTTTGTTTTTGATTTAGGTAAAACCGCAAACGACTGCTCTTAGAAACATTTACTTAGTTTACTAAACAGATTACCACTTACGTAGAACTACTTATTTATACTCACTCTAAATTCTTCGCCATTTTGTCCTAATCTATTATTTTTATTGGCTAAAATTTTCCTTTGTACAGTACTCATATTTCCTTTTCCAGTAACCGTGCCACCACTTATAATCGAACTGTAAGTGCTTCTTCTTTCTGGTTGATTGTCAACAGCTAGGCTTGACATGGAACCGCCGATAAATCTTGACTTCAAAGTTGACATCATTGACGGTTTGGATTTTCGCCTTTCTAGTTTCTCGTTTTGTTTTTCTTGTTTTGCCATTTGTTTATTAAAGTTCTGAAAATAAAAAAAAAAAACATACATAATACTATAATCAATGAACATAAAATGTATGTAAGAAATTAAACAATGTAACAATTAAATATTTCAAAGAATAGAAATAGAACACTAATATAAGTAACTAATTTAAGGTTTACAATTTTTAACTTATGTCAAGTTTTAAAAAGCAACCTGTACAAGTTATTCACAACATTTTTACCAACCTAGTAAACAGACAAGTTTTAGAACAAACTTTGGCACCAACGACCACCTCTACTGCATAAAAGGGATTATAGAAAAATCCAACGAATACAACCAACCATTGGTCCTTCCGTAGACTCCGTAGACTTCCGCAAAGCATGCGATTTCATAGAAATTGGTATTTCTCTCAAAATCTACCAAAATATTTACGACAGTTTTGGAAGATGCTCTCCCACTAATGCTCTCCCATCTAAGAATTGCGGATGTTGTTATGATAACAGAAAACTTAAGAGATTGGAACTATCTAACTATTGGATAAAGTTGATTTGTACATAAATTTTGGAAAGACACAATACATGACCAATCTGGTACCAAGCGAAAATCCATCTATGTGGTCAGAATAAACGACGGGCGGTGGACCCAAAAAATTACAGTATTGAGACAACGAGCACACAGAAGAAACAGAGGTAAACCGCCTACACGATGGACAGATAATGTCAAAAGAATCGCTGAGAGGTGGCTGCAGGAAGCTCAAGACCGACAGAAGTGGAAGAAATTAGGAGAGGCCTATGTTCAACTTTTTATGGATGCAGAAGGCTGAATAATGATGATTATAAAGTATTACCTAGTTACAATAAAAACATAAAGTATTATTACAGTTAAGTTCTTTCCACACTTTAAGGTACCAGTAACTCTTTTCTACAAATATTTATATCTATTCAGTGGGCTATTAGCATTATAGGTTGTTCTACAAAATGGAACATTAAAAGTACATAGATGACACAAACCATGGTAATATGTAGAGTAAGACCAATCTGACTCACAAGAGAAGGACAATCAATTCTACCATTTATGAATTTAAAAATTTAATTTAATCCAAACACATCCCTCCTCACACTTAAAGCAGACTAGCTCATAGATCTTTTCATGATAGTGTAGTCATGGTCTGCTATTCTAATCCTTATCCTAATGCTGAACTCTCTCTAAGGAATCAGAATACATGCGGAAATAAGGAGACCATTTGGCTGAACAGTACTCCAGCATGGATCTGACCAAAGAAAAATAGACAATTCGTGTTGCTACAATGGTGAAAAAACTAGAATTTCTAGTAATAAAGCCCAGCATCTTTGACTCCCTTATTGATATAGAATTAATATGATTGACAAAAGTTAATTTCTCATCGGAAATTAAGCCTAGATATGTAACTGTAGATCTGTATTTTGGTTGCTGGTTATCAATAAAGCAACTTGACTCAAACCTGGTGGTTTTCCTAGAGAAATTTAAAATTGTATTTGTTGGTATAAATTTAGCTAATTATTTTGCACCAATACAATTTTAACTCTTTGAATACGACCAGTGAAAGAACTGGTCTCCACCAAGAACCAAAATTTCGGTCGAAACCATTCAAAATCTTCTTCTTAGAGTGCCTATCCGTTTCGGATGTTGGCGACCATCATGGCAATCTGTATTTTGCAAACTGCGGCTCTAAAACGATTTGTGGTTCTTGTGTTGAACCACGTACGTAGATTTTTTAGTCAGGAAATTCTTCGCCTTTCTGGTCTTCGTTTTTCTTCTACTTTTCTTTGTTTATCTTTGTTAATGTGGTAAATTAAGTTAGTATATAGTATCTCTTGATCAACACGATCAAACGTCTTAGATAAATCTGTGTAAATTGAACCAGTCTGCTTCTACTTTCAATGTTTTTTAAAATATTAAGTTGATAGGTTAATAGATTAGTCAAAGTTGATTTGTTTTTGAAGAAGCCATGTTGCTTCTGACATATAAGACCCTCACACATCCAAGAAATCTGCTTGCTATCTAGACAATCAAATAATTTTGGTATTGTAGATTGGATACAGATGTTGCCATAGTTTTTAATGTTATGACGAGATGGTCGTCTGCGTCTTAACAATTCCTGGTTGCCCAAAATTTTTGTACAGCCTGTAAAGCAATTGAAAGTACACCATAGTCATTTCAATCGTTCCCGATGATACTTAAGTTCATTAGGTCCTAGTAAAACTGTAGGGTAATGCTTAAATGTACCAAGCTTCTCCTTAAAGGTCCTTGAACTATTCCTTTTTGCTCTGATTTTTCCTAAAGGTCTTAAAACAGAACTTACAATTATAGAATATAATTTACAAAAACATATCTACTTATTTTTCTATATAAAATATCTTACTTTCACTCGCTTTTTGGCTTCTTCTTTGGCTTTATCTTGCATAGCTTTAACTTTTTTCTTATCGGTGGCTTCCATTTTGGCTTGGATACCATCTATGAATCTTAAAATGTCATCTCTGTTGTTGATTCCCGCGAGTTCTTGTGGAGTTCTTCCGTCGATGTCTGTGGCGTATATGTTTGCACCAAAATTGACTAGAAACGTTACTATATGTTTGTGACCTTGTGCAGCTGCTAGATGAAGGGCCGTGTTGCCGAACAAATCAGCTTTGTCTGGATTTCCGCTAAAATTATAATTAAAATATTATTCTTAAAAAGTAATAAAAAAAATTTAAAGTGATTTTATAAAACATATGTATATACAGTAATACTATATTGAGTATTTGTGTTATGGAATATTAAATATGTTTGTATTCGTGGTGATCCTTTTGTAAAGACGAATATTGGACTCAATTAAATTTTATTTTGGGTTTATCAAATTATTTTTTAGCTTTAGTATAATATACAGGGTGTTTCAAAAAGATATGTCATAAATTAAATCACGCATTCCGGGGACAAAAATTAATTGATTGAATCAAACTTACCTTAGTACAAAAGTGTACACAAGTTACAGTCCTTTCAAGTTACAAAATAAAAATTGTTTTTTTGCATTATCTCCTAAACTACTTAACATTTTGTAATAAAAATGAACACGTTACTTTCTTGTTCTGAAAGCATTTTTCATACAAAAGAAACAACAAAATCTAAACGAACAGAAAATTTTTAAGGGGGGTGGGTATGCAGCCCTAAATCTCCCCAAACTTTTGAGTACGTTCAAATCAAATGAATTTTGTGGCATCATTAGTTTAACACATTATTTTTAAGACTTTTTGCCTCCTATCAGTTTTTCGAAAAACTAGATTTTTCCTAGTTGGCTATAAAATTAGAATTAGTTTCTACGGATACAATAATTACAAACAGTTCCATGAATAATAGTCAATAATTTGACGCTATTATCTATTGTGTGAATAAGATTTATATTAAAAATTTTGATATTACAATGGCCTACACATTTCAGAAAATGGCAGATATACATTTAACTTTGGGTAAGATGGATCAGATTACATTATGATTTCAATAAACTATCAGGAATATCGTAGGTGAAAGTCAAGGAAATAGTGCAGCAGCCGCAAGGCGTTATACAGTAAAATACTCCAATCGAAATACACACATTTTTGAACAGTGATCGTCTTTTACGAGAAACGGGTACATTCCAACCGCAACTTGCTGGCAATAATAGTGGTCGTCCAATAATGGATGCAACTGATGAAGACATTTTACAAACCATTGTTCTAAATGGTATTGTAAATGTTCCTCACGTAAGGCTTTGGAGGGTTTTAAAGGATCAACTGCTTAAACCCTATCACTTAACAACGGTTCAAAGTTATTAGTGGAAGATTATCCTAAAAGGATTAGATTTTGCGATTGGTTGTTAATGGAAAACACTCGAAATGTTCATTTTATTAGAAATATTTTGTTTACCGATGAGGCTACCTTCAGTAGAAATGGAATCATATCGAGCACATTTGAGCCGACGAAAATCCTCACGCCAAAAAAAAAAACGACTCATCACCAAAGGACTTTCCAAGTTAATGTTTGGGCAGGAATTGTGGATAACAATCTAATAGGTCCATTATTTCTTCCCATCAATTTAAATGCTGATAATTATTTGAAGTTCTTGACAAACGATTTACAAGAGTATTCGGAAGAAGTGAATATTGCAATAAGTCAAAATATGTGGTTTCTACAAGATGGCGCTCCACCGCATTACAGTAATGAAGTCCGGGAATACCTTTGCAGGCAGTATCCTGGCCGGTGGATTGGAAGGGGTCGTAACGCACCTATTTTTTTGCCGCCCAGAAGTCCAGGTCTTAACCCCATGGACTCTTGCTTTTGGAAGTTTATGAAAAAGAAAGTGTATTCTGTAACAATAGAGGACGAACAACAATTGAGGGTTAGAATAATTGAAGCTGCAAATCAATTTCGTCAGAAAAATATGATTTTTCAGCGCATTCGGTTTTCCTTATTAAAACGATACCGAATGTGTACGAGGTCTGGCTATTAAATAACGAGACTGATTATGAAAAAGAGTTTTATTTTAAAAATTATTCTACAATCGAATGCTCCCTTCAATATACTCCCCTTCCCTCGCCACGCACCGTTCCATTCGTTTTTTCCATTGGTCAAAGCAATGCTGGAAGTCTTCTTTTGTAAGAGCATTTAGGAGCTCCGCCGATTTTCGCTTCACCTCTTCCATCGACTCGAACCGGGTTCCTTTTAAGGCAGACTTGATCTTCGGAAACAGGAAAAAGTCACAGGGTGCTAAATCAGGCGAGTACGGCGCGTGTTCGAGCACTGGAGTGCCTCTAGCGGCTAAATAATGCTTTACAGACAGCGCGTTACGGGCAGGTGCATTGTCCTGGTGCAAGATCCACGATTTGTTTTTCCACAACTCCGGCCGTTTCTTACGAACTCGCTCTCGGAGCATTACCAAAACTTTCAAATAGTAAGTTTGGTTTACAGTTTGACCCTCTGGAACCCATTCAGTCATCACGATGCCGTTGATGTCGAAAAAAAACGATTAGCATGGCTTTAAATTTTGATTTCGACATCCTTGCTTTTTTCATTCTCGGCGATGCAGGAGTTTTCCAGTGCATCAATTACCGCTTAGTTTCAACATCGTATTGGAATATCCAGGTTTCATCTCAAGTGATGATGTTTTCCATCAATTCAGGCTCTTCATTTAACCGCTAAAGAAAATCTGAGAAGATCTGTTGACAAACGAGCTTTTGGTCAGGGGTCAAATTTTTTGGGACCAACTTCGCACAGACTTTCTTCATGTTCAATTCGTCAAGTAAAATTTTTCTGACAGTTTCTTTATTGTCGTTTACAGTCTCAGCAATCATCCGAATAATCATACGACGATCTACGCGCACAATTTCATTTATTTTGGTCACTATTTGCGGAGTTGAAACAGAGACAGATCGACCTGGACGTTGGTCATCCTCGGTGCTCTATCGACCTTCAGAAAACCTTTTATACTATTCGAAAACACGCGCATGAGATAGAGAATTCTCACCATAGGCCTCTTTCAACAACTTATAGCACCCAGTCGGAGTTTTTTTTATTTAACGAGAAATTTCACATTGATCCGTTGCTCGTGTTTTTCGCCACACATTGTTATCGGCATGAAAAAAAAAACACGTTCGTTTTTAACCTCTACAGAAAAAATACTACTACAGCGACAAAAACGTGTTTTTGTCGCTGTAGTAGTATTTTTAGTTATGTAGTAGACAAAAAAGAGGGTCATTTTAAACATTTATGGTAATATTATATTTATAGAGGTTATAGACATTTTTTGTACTTGTTAATACATTTAAGCCATTTATTTAGTTGCACGTTATTTATTAAAGGTTAATAAAAAAACCCAATAAAAACTGTTTTTTGAAAAAAATGATAAGAGAAAAAAAATAATGTGTTAAACTAATGATGGCACAAAATTCATTTGATTTGAAAATACTCAAAAGTTTGGGGGGATTTAGGACTACACACCCCCTTAAAATTTTTCTGTGCGCTTAGAGTTTGTTGTTTCTTTTTTATGAAAAATGCTTTCAAAACAAGAAAGTAACGTGTTCATTTTTATATAAAATGTCAAGCAGTTTATGAGATAATGCAAAAAAACAATTTTTATTTGGTAACTTCAAAGGGCTCTAACGTTTTTGTGTACACTTTTGTACTAAGGTAAGTAATACTTTTGTCCCCAGAATACGTGATTTAATTTATGACATAACTATTTGAAACATCCTGTATATACTATTTCTTATTCTATTCTATTCTTACTCTCAATCCCCCCTAGAGAACAAAACAAGTCAAACAATGGAGCATGAGTGTGGTAACGAGGAAAAATTTAAGTACCTACTGACATAAGGCCTCGTCTGAAAAAAGCTTCAATCCCAAAGCTACAAGCATGATGTCGTGTAAAAAGGTCTATGGGGCCAAATCATCTATTTATAAATAATCTACTCACGTCCATTGAAAAATCTTAGCGCCGTTATGCAAGTGTATTTCATTTATGTCTCCCTTTTGTTTTTCTGTGGTATGCGTTTGGTTACATCTGCCCAACCTAATTTCATGCCCTAAGTATTTATACGATGCAGTCTGTTCAATATCCTTTCCATCAACAGCAATATTAGGATTTAGCACTATAAGTGCTTATCGATTAGTCATTATTTGCATCTTGCTCATGTTGATCTTTAGTCCGACTTACAAGGAAGCATCAAATAATGTTTCAAACATTATTATTGAATCATTCTTATGATTAGCTATAAGGACGATGTCTAGCTGTAGATAATTCCTAAAGATTGACATAAATCAACATTCGTGGCGATACCTAGGAAGGTTAAGAGCAAATATTGCAGATAATACAGAACAATAAGTCTAATGAGTCATGTACTAAAGGTCTTTCTGAAAATCATTCACTTCAGCTTGAATTAAACATTGGCAAATCTCAGTTTGGTTTTACGAGTGTTTTAGGAACAAGAAAGGTGTTATTTGGCATCCAGGTGCTCATACAGAGATGTCGAGATACAAATGTTGATGTATACGTCTGCGCGAAAGTACTCGACACTGTTACACAACAAGAAGTTGATACGTGATATTTTGATTGACACACTTTCGAACGAGTTTCATCCAGAACGGGGTGTCAGACAAGGATGTATACTATCTCCACAATTATTCAACATATATGGGGAGTATATTACGCGAAGAGCACTTGAAGGATGGGAAAAGGGCATCTCAATAAATGATCATAAACTAAACAACCTACGTTTCGCAGATGACACAGCCCTTCTTGCAAATAGTCAAGCAAAGCTGATAGAACTTATACGACTCATCGAAAACGAAAGTCAAATATTTGGTCTGCAATTAAACATATCAAAGACAAAGATCATGATAGTGGATAGACTACACAACAATCATCCACACATAACCACAATTGACCGGTTCGAGGTTGTGAGCTCATACTTATATCTGGGATCATTAATCATAAACACAGGGTCATTACAAGAATAGATTAAACGTAGAAGTGATTTAGCAAAAGTTGCCACAGCAAAAATGACCAAAATATGGAAGGACTGTCAAATTTCAAGAGCGATAAAGATGAGGTTGATCAACTGCTTAATATTCCCAATACTGACCTACGGATGTGAATCTTGGATTCTGGGACAATCGAAAAGAAAAAAGATAGACGCCACTGAAATGTTCTGTTGGAGACGAATGTTACGAATTCCTTGGACCGACCGTAGAACAAATAATTCAATTTTAAGAGAGCTAAAAGTTAGCCAACGACTCTCTACTAAAGTCCATCTTTAACAATTAAAATATTTTGGGCACGTTATGAGAGCAAACACAGAAAACATGGAAAGACTCATTATACAAGGAAAGGTAGAAGGCCGAAGATCACGAAGAAGATCCCCAACAAGATGAATAGATCAAATTACAGGAATATGCCAAAGACCTATGCATGAATTAAAAGAAATGATCAGAGACGAGATCTCTGGAGACGGACAATACACGACATCGCGTCGACCACTACACTCCCCTGGGGGGTCAGGATTGAAGAGAGAGATTTTGATTGACAGGTCTGGATCGTTGGGACATTTGCTTACACACACACAGCTGACATTAGAATTAATATTTAGACGTCCGACGAGGTTTGTATTATGAGATGAGTTCGACAGGGATGTGTGCTCTCCCCGTTTTTGTTTAATTTATATGCAGATAATATTTTCGGAGGAGACGTAAAAGACAGACCAGAAGATATAATTGCCAACGGAGTAATCATTAACAATTTGAGATGCCGTGATGTCGTTTTGCTACTATGTTTTATTACTACTTTGTTTTTTTTTTATAGCAACACATAGGTACATATGATTTACAGACATTTCTACCAGCGGTAACAAACAATAGTAAATAAACGGGTTTGAAAGTTAATACAAAGAATACCAAAAAGATAGTCATCAGAAAAGGAGAAAGTTGGAGTACTGCACTTTCGTGATGAGAAATTTTAAGTATGAATTATTACTACATTTAATTATTCACGACAAAATAGAAGACAAATGTGGTTCTGGTCGACGAAGAATATCCTCGCTCAATAACTGTTGCCAGTGGTATGGGGTTGTGGAGCACCACCACATTATTTAGGTCTGCGGTCCGCTACGGACAAACTAACGGCTATGCGAATATTCGCCGATGTTCATAGAGTACAAGATACTTAAAGAAGGAAAGAAAAAACAGTAACATATTGTGAAGAACAGCCTACAACTAACTATACAGTGCTTTTCAGATAAAACTATCCACCTTAAATAACTTTTGAACCTCTAATTTTTTGGAAAAACGCAAAAACACGTCAATTAATATCTGAAGGGGGAGACATAATATATTAAAGGTTGCTGGAAAATGCACCCTCTCACCCCCTGTATCAACCCTTAATTTTTTTTAAATTAGTTCCCCCTTTTTTATTTTATATTTGGATTCTCCTTTTTGTACTGATTTCAGAAATGTATAATACCTTTGGCTTGAAATGATTAGTTTATCAGATAGACAATTTTCCTGTTAACAAGACAGTATCTCCCTTACCTTAATTGACTCTAACAAAATAGGTTGTAGCATAATTTAAACTCTTTAAATATTTAACCGTACTATTTGTAGTACCTTTAAAAACCAAGAAACAAAAAAAATTCACTTTTTATTCAAGTTGTATCAAAGGTTTTCGATATAATTTTTACATTTGTTTTAATCGGTTAATAGCGACAATTTGTTATAACTTGTAAGTAACAGCTTATTTTGATACGTGTGCAATTTGATCACTGAAATGGTGTACACGTTGCAAGAAAGAATCGAAATTGTAGGTTTATACTACAAAAATAATAATTGTGCAAGAGTTGCTGGTAGAATTTTTAATGAAACACACCACAATAGACATGTAACTCATAAGTGTGTGAATGAACGGATGCAGAAAAAATTAGATCAAGAGGGTCAGTTTGCAATAAAAAACATAACCGACAGGAACTTGTAAATAAAAAAGCAATCCAAGTAGCTGTTTTAGGGCAAGTTAACTTAGACTTTTAACAATCACAGTCACTGTCAACAATAAGCAGAGCAATCGGTGTTTCATCTTCTACAGCCTTCCGAGTCCTCCATAAATTTAAGTTTTATCCATATAAAATTAAATTAGTACAAGAGTTAAATGAAGAAGATTTTGATCGTCGTCCGAATGTTGCGAATTAATGATAAAATGCATCATTAACAATCCACAATTGTTAAACAATATTTGCTTCTCGGATGAATGCTCATACTCATTAAACGGTTTGGTGAACAGATATAATTGCCGATACTGGGCTGAGAGTGATCCACATATTGTACGCGAATTTCACACACAGCATCCTCAAAGGTTAAACGTATGGTGTGGTATCCTACGTATTCACATTATCGGACCCTTCTTTATCACTGGAAACTTAAATGGTGCACCGTATCTTGAATTATATAGGCAAGTGGTTGATCGTTAGAACAATAGTAGCAAATGATGATAACCTTTCCGATGATTTGGTTGTATTTCAACATGATGGAGCTTCTCCACACGTTGCTTTACCTGTGCGATAATTTTTAAAGAAACGTTTCCCGGTCCTTGGATAGGTAAAAGACGACAGATGATCGATTGGCCACCTAGGTCACCGGATTGAACACCCCTAGATTTCTTCTTATGGTAGTGTTTAAAAACAAAAATTATGCTACTCAACCAGAATATCTAGATGATTTACAACAAAGAATAGAGAATGAATGTCGACAATTAAATGCAGACGTGTTAAGCAATGTCAGAGAAGAATTTCAAAATAGATTGTACTATTGTATGGAAGTAAAAGGCAGTCATTTTGAACAATTATTGTAAAAATTTTTAGTAGTGGAATGTTTGTTCTAAATTTGTGTAATAAAATTGTTAAAAAATAATTTTTTTTCAATTCAATTTTCTTGCTTTTGTATTTACTTTTCCCATAAACTAATCACTTTAAGTATCATGTATTATACATTTCTGAAATCAGTACAAAAAGGAGAATCCAAATATAAAATAAAAAAGGGGGAAGCAATTTAAAAAAAATAAAGGGTTGATACAGGGGGTGAGAGGGTGCATTTTCCAGCAACCTTTAATATGATATTATGTCTCCTTCTTCAGATATTAATTGACGTGTTTTTGCGTTTTTCCAAAAAATTAGAGGTTCAAAAGTTATTTAAGGTGGATAGTTTTATCTAAAAAGCACTGTATAAAGACAAACATAATTGGACCATGCTGCTTTTTCCTACTTCCCAAAGATTTTTTCTTAATATTTCTTTATAGAAATCACCGCAAATAAATAATTTCTCGTATAGAAACAAATGTTTTGTGTACCCAATGCTTTACTAACCAAATAAATTCGTCAGTCATACGAATTTGGCTTGGATTATAGGTATGTGCAATCAATCACTGATAAATCAGATCAGAATTAAAATTAATATTATTTTATCATATTGCTATTGTAGATAAATTCTGTTTGATTATGTTTTAAAATCTTCACAATTCTTAGTCATTCTTAATTTTAATTACAAAATTAATTTATATATATCTACGTCAAAGGTTAATATGTTGCTTAAAAAAATTGATTCGCCCGAAACTTTAATCCTCGATTGAATTAAACAATATTTAATGCAACCGTAATTAAATTTTTCGCAATTTTAAAATTATGATTTATTTTTGTAATTATTTTCATAAACCATAAGAATCGATCGAGAGTTTCTATCGTGACTTTATCGGGAATTTTTTCTTGTAGGTATATATACCTTTCTTGGTTTTCTGTTTTGCGAGACATGCCATTATATTTTACTTTTATTCACTCTCATTATCCTTTTCCATTTTTCTAAATATTTCAACTTTTGGCATTCCTTTCCGCAGGTAGCTGTAGCTTCCTCTGTGGTTATTGTTAGTTGTTGCCCTGGAAACCATCAGGGATTTCTAACTTTGATGCCACAAATTGGTCGCATTGCTCCTGTAGTGATCTTTTCCAAAGTTAACATGCTCCTTTTCCAACTTGGCTGCACCGCACTGAAGACAACCAACAGTCAGAAATACATATATGCGGATGCCAAACGTTTTAATAGTAAAACTAATGTAAAAAGTATCGGACATCTCGCAGAAAGGAAAAAAAAAAACAAAATGGTATAAGATGGAACGAAACCGTAAATACTATTAGTGAAAAATAAATATGAAACCTATACTTTCTGTTTGGTTTGATCAGTTGAAGTATTTACAAAAAAAAAATACTTACCCTCGTCCACATAGTAACCTTAAAGCATCTAAATTTCCATAAAATGCAGCATACAAGGTCGGTGTCATGCCTTGCTCATCTCTTGTATTGCAGTCTCTTGATGTTGTCTCCTTTAAGACCTCTAACATGCCATCCTTAGCAGCTCTGTAATAAAAAACAGCATTATAGAACATACTATAATTGAAATGTTTGCAATTTGGCAAAAAAGAAACCTCACCAGGAATGCAAATTCTTTCTAAAGAAGATAAGGATGACAATTATTTACAATCTGTTGAAGCGTACATATAGTAGATCTCTGAATAAAGAGAGAGTCACATCTCAGTATCAAAAGTCAGGTTCTGGGGAGGACCATGTTCTCTCGAGACCTATATATGAAAAATACGAGTACTTAAAGCAGAATTGTTAATAAGTTGAGTTTGCAGCTACCGTCAGTTGAACCATACGTTTGAAAATATCTATTTGTTTAACATTGTAGTGTCAGTGGTCTAATCTAATGAACGTCAGTGTCTACGTCAGATAATAATCGGATTGAGTATCGGCAAAAATTAAAAAAAAAATCGTATATAGTAGTATTAATCTCTGGTTTAGACGAAAGGAATCTTCGAAATTCAATATGGTGACAGTTTGAAAGTTGCGTGAGAAGCAATGAAAACAAGCTTGTATTACATTGTTTTTGATGCCTTAAAGTCTACCGGGTGGTGAATCGGCAAATGGCCCATAGGAAACTCAATGGAAAATTCTAAACCTTTGACTTCCTGCTTCCCTCATTATTTTACGTTAAAAGTCATGGAAAACCATTTCTAGAGGACTGAAATCTGAATTAGAAACAAATGTTAAAATTGTTTTATGAACTAAACACATTCCATTATTTTGCAAAAAATAAAATGTATTTGGGATGGCCAGTTCTATACGCCTTACACCGGCTCCACATATACGAGCCAACGTTGGGCCCAACAAGGTTCGTACAATGTGTGTACCGAAAAAACTGTGGTGGAGCCAATGTTGGCGCCCACGTTTGTATGATTTGATCCAACGTTGTGAGTTTTCCGTGAATAGTCGGTTTTGCGTACACATGAAAGGGATACGCGCTAATATTGGTGATGCCGTTGATGCCTTCCGCCGGCTTCACACATGGGGGCCAACGTTGGCCCCAACAACGTTCGTCCAATGTGTGTACCGACAAAACTGTGTTGGGGCCAATGCTGTCGCCAACGTTTTTATGACTAGCTCCAACGTTGGGAGTTTTCTGTTGACTGTCGGTTTTTGCGTACACATCAAAGGGTTTGGCGCCATAGACTGATATTGCTTTAATACTCAACCCAATGTGTGGATATATCACCGAATAGTTGACCCAACGTTAGCGCCAAGGTTGGATCCCATGTGTGGAGCCGGCTTCAACCCAATGTGTGGATGCCTCACCGAACGTGGAAACACAGTTGACCCAACGTTGGATCCCATGTGTGGAGCCAGCCTTAGTCCGTGTACGAAAAACGTCTTAGTATTCAAATTTTTTTTCTAGTGAAATAAATAAGACCAATAAGAATACAATTTAACAATAATGTAAATCATACAAGGTGCTCTAAAAAAGAGTAGTATATCAAATTTTTATTTTTCATATGCAACACCCTATATATGAGACATGTATTGTCCTTATTTTTGTAAGGTTTTAGAAAAAATTAAATATCTACGAATCTAAAAATCGGACACAAATTTTTTCTTATGTCTTAGTAATAGACTATTTGAAATATTTAAGCAGATGTTTATTATAACAAAATTTTTCCTGCGTGGTCAAAATACTAGTTTGTTCTAAAACCTTACATTTTTAGAAAAATCGAAATAAATCAAAACATCCTTTATATAGGTAGCTTATAAAGGTAGGTAGGTATATAAAGCTTATTTTTTAAGCACAATTTAAAAAGTCAAATATAGGGTACTTCATAAGAAAAATAAAACTTTGATACACTACCGATTTTTGGAGTTCCCTGTATAATTTACACTATTTTTAAATTGTAGTGTTATTGGTGGTGTATATTTCTCTGAATATTAAATCATTTTCTAGTTTTCTTAAACAGTTTTTCATGACTTTTGATGTAAAATAATTAGGGAAGCACTAATTCAATATTTTAGAATTTCCTATAGCCCGTTTGCTGATTCACCGCCCAGTGTGATTTTAATATCTCTAAATAAATTGAAGGCGTAAAACTGTTATAGTTATGGAAAAATAAACAAAACAAGATGCTAACGTAATTTCACTGGACTAATCTTATATTTAAAAAAGAATTAATTTAAGTAAGTGTTTTTAGATTTAACTAATCTGTTATAGGAATAAAGTTCGGCAAAGATCAATTGGATAAATTGAATCATCCTCCAAATTGTTATCTAAATACCAAATACAAAAAATGTTTTTTTCAATTTTTTAAAGATTTTATGGATGCCTTGAGAACGCAACGTTTTATTAAATGTAATTTAATTAAATGTAAAAATAGAGCAAACAAAAACAACCAAGAAACAAATAAAACACAATAAAATTACACATTAAAAATATACAGGGTGATTTAAAATATAATTGTAAACAGAAAAATTATTTTGACATACTAAGAATATTACAGTAGATATTGCTCAACTGTCCCGTGTCTGCCTTGTAATTTACTGCATAGTTTTCTCTATTTATATGACACATTTCCAAAAACAATCCTTTTTTGTAATTATTTTCTTGCTGTAGAACCCTGACATTTGAATAGTCAAATTGATGGCCAGTTTTTAAGTGATGGTCAACTGCCGCACATGTATTCTTCTGTTTTGTGCAGTCACTTTTGTGTTGTTTGACCCTTTGTTTTAGCCATTGAGAAGTTTGGCCAACATAACAGCTCTGGCAATCTAAACAAGGCAGTTTGTAGATAACATTAGTTTTATTTACAGTTGGTGTCTTGTCTTTTACTTTAGAAAACAGTTGTCGGTTTTCTAATAAATTATATTTTGCAATTTTATTGTTAGTAAATTGTTTAAATAAACTAGTCACAGAAGGTTTTTTCTAGTCACTGTTTTATTAATGGTAGTTTTTTATATTGTATTGTTGAACATATTATGTACAACAATTTTTTTTAAATATTTTTAACTCTTAATCTGTAAGTGATCCATTTTTATTCTCACCTGATTTTTATATAACTTTTAACCATATTTTAGTTGACTCCTGATGAAGCTGACAAGAAATCAGCGAAATATAGAGCATTAAAAGAAAAAAGAGTTTTTTTAAATAACAGACCGCATACCCGATACTCCAACTCAATAAATTGTTATTTACGTTTCGGTCGATAATCTTACCAGTTTTGCTATATATATATATATATATATATATATATATATATATATATATATATACATATATATATATATATATATATATATATATACATATATATATATATATATATATATATATATATATATATATATATATATATATTTATTTATATGTATAATATATTTGATTTTCACTGTCGTCTTCCGCGGAGATCCATGCTGTTTTATATTAGATGTCTTTTCTGTCAAAACGTGTACGCCTAATATACCAGTGTATAACCTTTCGGTAAACTTTTAAACATCGCGTATTGGGATTATAATCTATCTCGATTAAAACAAATTTTAGTTTGCCAACACTTCTTCAATAAAGAATCGAAGTAAACCATGCCTATTACTATTTCTCATAATATGACCAAAGTACGCAAATTTCCCTTTTTTTCTCGTGATGAGCACTTCACATTCTTTACACGTACTGCGAAGAACTTCGTAATTGGTCATTTCATCAACCCATGAGATAAGCAGTATCCGTCTTTAGCACCACATCTCGAAAGCGTCCAGCATCTTCGTACTCTCTGTCGCCTGCGACAGAGTCCAAGGTTCTACTTCGTAAATAAACACCAAAATTATATAGCACTTAAGTAACCGACATTTTGTTATTAGATGTAGACCACAATTAAAAAGCGGACTCATTTTAATAAATGCTGACCTGGCCTTTACCTTATAAGTTGATTTATCTCCAAAGAATGATCCTATTGACTATTTACATTGGTACCTAAATATGTATGGCTCTCAACTTTTTCCATTTGTTAAGTGTTTACCAATTTCGTGAGTATTTATTTTGGAGTTTTACTAATAATAATGTATTTGGTCTTTTTTATATTTAAGTCTTTAATATTTGAAGCCTTTCCATTCTGTCCGCCAACGCGAGTGTGTCGTCCACATATCTAATGTTGTTGAGTCTTTCTCCATTCAGTAGAATACCTTCGACCACGTCTTCTACGGCATTTTTGAAAATTTTTTAATAATATTATATAAATCAACTTGCCAATTATTGTAATGCCAGCTGTGATTAAAGTGTATGTTTTTTACCGATTAACGTACTCATCCGAGTTAACTCAGACTTGAACTACGATTTATTTTCGCGTACCCGAGTTAACTCGGGCTTAAAATATTTGTACGGTATATAGAGCGCATACCCGTTTTAACTCGTCTAGAACTAAATACCGGTTCTCCCACCTGCTTTCTGGTTTTTAATTTTAAACTGGGGATCGATTGACAGATGGAAGGTTCAGTTAAGTTAGTGTGTTAGTAAGGCATATATAAGTGGCATATTTATTCGTCTGTTGAAAAGCTTTATTTATTTTTATAGTTAGTTTTTGTATTCCTTTCATCATCCAGCCTCAAGAGTTCACTGCTGAACATAGGCATCTTTCTCATGTTTTCAACCCCGTCTATCTTGCGCCGCTCTTATCCAGTTTTTATTGAGTTTTCTTAAATCGTCAGTCCATCTTGTAGGTGGTCGACCGATGCTTCTCTTGTCTTCCCTTGGCCTCCATTCCAATAACCTCTTTGTCCATCGCCCATCTGTCATTCTGGCTATGTGTCCTGCCCATCTCCATATTAGTCTGGCTATCTTCTCGATGATGTCAGTCACTCCGGTTCTTCTCCTGATGTCTTTGTTTGTTATTCTGTCTCGGAGAGTTATTCCTAACATGAACCGCTCCATTCTTCTCTGCGTGACTCTCAGTTTGGTAGCTGCTGCTTTTGTTAAGGTAAGTGTTTCTGCTCCGTACGTCAAGACTGGGAGGACGCACTGATCAAATACCTTTCTCTTTAGGCATGTGGGCAGCTCACTTTTAAAAGTTTCTCTCAGTTTTCCTAATGCTGCCCACCCAAGGCCGACTCTTCTCTTCAGTTCATGAGTCTGGTTATCTCTGCCAATCATAATTTCATGTCCCAGGTATTTATATCTATCTACGAGTTCTATTTCTTTCCCACCAATACTGATGTTCTGGTTGGGCACCAAATTGGTCATGATTTTTGTTTTCGAGATATTTATATTTAAACCCACATTTTCTGTAGCCACAACGAGTTCCTGTACCATCTCTCTTGCCATACCTAGATCTTCAGCTATTATAAGTATATCATCGGCGAAACGTAAGTTCTTTAGATATTCTCCATCTATTTTTATTCCCTTTGTCATCCAATCCAAATTCTTAAAAGCATGTTCTAGCACCGTATTAAAAAGTTTAGGTGACATTGGGTCTCCTTGTCTAACCCCCCGTTCTATTTTTATGCGATTACTGTTAGTATGTAATTTGACAGTGGTTGTTGCCTGCAGCTATATTTTGTTTAATAATTTAATATATCTATAATCTAGCCTACATTCTTTAAGCGCCTGTAATATTTTGCTTAGTTCAACTGTGTCAAAGGCTTTGTGAAAATCGATAAATATTAGAACTATTTCGAATTGATATATATTAGGTTTATTGTATTCCACTGCTTTCTCTATTAGGGTTTTTATACTTTGTAGATGGTCATTTGTTCCGTAACTTTTTCGGAATCCTGCCTGTTCCCTTGGTTGATAAGTCTCTAATTTTCTTTCCATTCTCTTAACTAGTATTTGCGTAAACAACTTATATATATGGCTGAGGATACTAATCGGTCTGTAATTCTCTAAATTTGCTTTGTCTCCTGCTTTGTGTAATAGAATCATAGTATTGTATTCTTTTATCGATTGAAAAATGAGTAGTGATGAGGATTTATTAGGTTCAGCTGTATCTGGTGCCGAAGCTAATGTGGACGAAAGTGGTTCAGATACAAATATCGACCTTTGTTCAGAAAGTAACGTCGGAAGATACTGGGAGTATGACTATGATACGAACATGGTGAAAATTACAGCCAAATGCTCCTGTACCCCCATATTTTCCTTTTACTTCTTTTTCGGCATTTTAGTGCTACCGACTGGAACATATTACAATTTTTTGAACATTGATGGATGATGACCTCATATATCACATTGCAGAAGAAACTAACCTATATGCGGATCAAAACAATCCATACTCCTCGATATAAGGAAACTAAAATTATGAATAAATAATTTCGGTTGATATACATTAAGAAAATATAATAAAGGACTTTCTACAACACAGAACGAAGTTGTTAAGACGTACAAACGTGTCTTGGCGCAACTTTCAAAGACCAAAAATGGGGATCTAAAAGTGGCATTAGCTCGTGTTGGTAAACAAAATGAACGGCTCAGAGTAGAGGGCCGTGGAATCTTGTACTCCTTGAATGAAGAGTTTCATGAGCCTCCGTTTAGACAAGTAGACCGAGATAAAATTAAGCATGCTGTACTGAAAGCCCTATAACTAACTCCATGTGCTCATTATATGACATTTTGTGGAAAGAAATCTACACAGACTGTATACACTATAGTTTATTTTTATGAACGAGAGAGTAATTAGCATAATTTTAACTGGTACCTTCGACCACTCCATGGGCGTGCTCAAGATTAATTGAAAAATTACTTTGAATAATTGTAAAAAATAAATGAATTATTTCAGTGTTATAAAGTGTTATGTGTATGTAAACAAAAGTGACCTCTTTTATCACACACTATATTAGAACTGACTGGCCTACATTAAAAAGGATTTTAAAAAATTCACATTTTTTTTAATTTTTAAAAATTACAAAAGAGAAAAAGAGTTTTTAAAACCGTCTAAGGTATGTTAAATAGATGAATAAAAATATTAATATAAAACTTACAGCTACTTGTTACAAATCCAAATCAGATTCAGAAGATGAACTTTCAGAACCAAGATTTATAATAACTGGCTCGATCATTTTATCAGTAATATTGTCCAGCTTCCACATTTTTTCCTCTTCTTTAATAGTGTGATTTACTGCCTTTTCCCAGTTTTCAGGTTTTACATTATTTACGGCATCCAAAAACAACTGTTTAACATCATGAATTTTAAAAGTGGTATTTTTTCTTGAAACTTCACTCTTTATCTGTGCCCATACCAGTTCAATCGGGTTTAATTCACAATGATATGGTGGGGATCTAAGTACTGTCATTCCACAATTTTTAGCAATTTCATCAATTTCGTATTTTTTAAATTTTTCTTTATGAAGGGCACACAACGAATAAAGTTCCTTTCTTATAGATCCGGGATGGTACTTAATATTTTTTGAACTCAGCCAATTCTGCAAGTCTTTTTTAACCACTTGGTTGTGGGCAGTCCTTCTATAAGTCTGGAGTGATAACTTGCATTATCCATTACTATTACACAATTCTTAGGAAGAAGATCTATCATTTGTTCGAACCATTCTTGAAAGACATCAGCGTTCATGTCTTCATGGTAGTCACCGGTACAAGTTGATTCAAAAGTTAATAAACCACCTTCAACAAAACCGTCTGAACTGCCGATGTGTACTATTATCAGCCTGCGTCCCTTTCCTGATGGTGGGTTTAAACCAGTAGATAAGTTATTTACAAAAGCGTGCCTTTGACTTGTAACAGTTTTATCCTGCCAAAATTTATTTGGTGTATGACCCTCGTTGATCCATGTTTCATCAAGATAAACTATTTTTCTTTTTTGGTTTCTCATTTCCTTTATGGTTCTTAGAAAATGTCTTCTCCATATGACAATATCGCTTCTTTCTAATAAAATAGACTTTCTGGGATTCTTTTTCCAGCGGAAGCCTATTTCTTTTAAAAGTTTCCATAACGTACTTCGACTCATTTCTGGGTAATCCTTATCATCTCGAACTGGGACAAGAACTTTATCCAATGTTGGAAATTCTTGTCTAAAGAAGAATTCATGCACTTTCCGTCGAAGTACTTCTTTAAAATGATATTCTATTTGAAATTTTGGTTTCCCTGGAGCATTACGTGGCATTTGAAAACTACCACATTTCTGTTCTTTAATAACTCTGTAAATCGTAGATTTCCCGTACTGCTAACTAACTCAACGGTCTCATCAACACTTTCACATAAACGTTTGTCTGTAAATGATTTAAAACAATTAAATATTAATGTTTTTTCATTAACTGTTAAAGGACCAATTTTTCGGCGTTTACACGGCACTTCCAAATTTTTCATAACACTAGTATACACAATAAAGTGTACCTTGCAACTGAAGTACCTACTTTTAGTGAACTGTTAAGAATTTTGAATAAGCCACTTGGACCTTCCTACAAAATGGAAAAACCCACTATCACATTTTCTGTGGAATAAGTTTAGAAGGTAATTATCTAGTCAATTACTGTCGTCGATTCCTGAAATTAAAGAATTAAATGTTTGATTGTTGAAACCCTTACTTCGTGGAATGCACTCATTTCAGATAAAATAAAACGTTTTATTTTATCTAAAGAAGTAAACTTTATTTTGCAAATAGGTAGGTACTTATTAAACTTTTATTGGTTATATATAACCAATAAAATAAACATCTTACATTTCTTGCAAATTCATTAGTACCTGTTAACCTCCATCACTCCGACACTGGCAACCTTATTTAGGGATTAGTAACCCTCACAACTATTGTATTCTATTCTGCTCCAACCTTTATACCTGGTGGTCATACTCAATTTAAAATTGTTTTCCTATATACTTCTGTAAACTTGTTGACAAATATCTGTTTTTCATTGAGTCACCCGTATCAACAGTTTAGGGATTTGCATACATAATTTATTGTTTTATTACTCTCTCATACATAAAAATACACTATAATGAATCAAAAGCTGAGACAATCCTTATACGCAGAAGACTGATACTGATAGTAAATCATGTATATGGAAAAAACGTCACCGAACAATAAGCTTAACATTCAAACAGATTAGGAGACTAATTTTTAGTAAATGTAAGTTATTTATGAGCATACCTGATAATAGAACTTTACCGATTATCAGAGATAAAAATAAGTTTTTTATAAGGAAGTATATCACAATTCATTCAGCCAAGTATTAACGTTTAGTTCGAATCCTTTTTATCCCAATATATCTATGTATAATTTTCTTTAACTTTGTTAAATATTTTATCTCGTATCATTACGAAATATCCATTATTTCTCTAGTGCTTACTGATGGCTGCTATTTGGAATATAACTAGGCTCACAGTCCTTATTAGACATATGCGTTTGTTTACATTATGTTGACTGCGCTTATCATAACTAAGGTAACAAGTGAAGTATAAATTTATCGATAACATTATCCATCAATATGCACTGCATTCTTGGTGACAATATTTATAAGCTTTTTATATATTATACATTCCTAACAATGGGACTAATTACCATAGTCAAAAAGTAGTAGACGGTAATAGTTATTTAAAATATATTATTGAGATCGAATAACGCTTATACAAATTGCTGCAGATCAGGCTCATAATGTAAGCTTGCCGTATAACTTTCGTATCATTGCCACCAAGTGGCCATTCCTTAAGCGGGACATTCACGTCCTGATATTTAGTCTGATTTGTGGTCCAACCTACGAAATTGGATCTGATATTGGACCGTGAGTGGGCTTGCTAGATTGTTGCTAATCTAGTTGAACGTACCATGAGTTATACGAGTCGGGATATCTAGAGGAAAGATTCAAGGTTCAACTTCCGACTGGCGACAAAGTACGAGCGTGAATGGAGAGGTCGAATTAAAACTTTCCTCAGCTTCAGTCAGCGCTTGACATTGGGTACCTACTCCACGCTTCCGTAATGAACAGTGCAGGAATTTCTAAATCTATTAATAATTACAAAGATAGTCCGCAGAAACAGCCCAACAACACCTGCTGAAGTACGAGAACACTGCCAACATAGCGTTCTGTGGGAGTTTCTGTTATCATCCTCTTCAATGACATTGAACAATTTCGTGTGAAGAATATTGGAATCTTACGGAGTGTAGTATTATTCCTAAAATATTATAATTCATATTCGTATAACATAGTTTCACATTTTGTTTATATATAATATGTTTAATAATTCGAATCGAGGACATTCATAAATACATTCTAATTAGAATTTGTAAGTCAGCACTATTGCCAATCACGACATACGGGTTGTACTAGGTCAGTGAAACAAACTTGACCCAGTAATGAACAATTGCTGATATAGCAAGGACTACTATAAAAGCCACAGCAATCATTATCTCGGGTATCAGAACTAATTTAACGTCAAGATGGCAAGTTAATGTATCACGTATTGTCACAACGTCAACTAAGTACTAATTACATTTAAGATTAAGCAACATTGTAAAAGTGCACTGTAGTGTTTTAAATAAATGGTCACATAATTCAACAATCCGTTATTTACCATTTACGACGTTATTTACCATAGGAGTAATGAAAACACGCCCTCATCTGGTCAATACTATCAAAATTAGAAAGACGTCATATCTAGGACACATAATGCGCCACAGAGAATTTGAGCAGCTCAAGGTAATATTAGAAGGCAAGATTGAATGTAAAAGGGGCATATGATGAAAGAAAAAATCTTGGCTGCGAAACATCAGAGATTGAACCCACACAAGAGGAAATGAATTAATTCATCAAGCCAAGAACAGAGAGATTTGCCATATTGATCGCCAACCTCAACAGAGAAGGCACTTAGGAGGAGGAGAACTGATTCAACAAAGCAAAAAATTTTTATTTGCTCTTTACTTGACGAGAAGAACATTGACAGAGAAAGAAATTGCGATGAGAGAAAACAACTAGAAAACATAGTCGTTATTATTATTTACTGACTGGCTCTAATGAACGTGTAAGAGTTTGTCAAAAATATTTTTGTGCGAAATTTGCATTTAGTTTTCAAGTAGTTGAAACTGCACTGAAGTATCGTGGAGACAGTGGTGTTTATGCCGGCTTTGACCATCGTAAAGGAAGACCAGTTCCGAATACAACATCCGCTGAGTAAGTTCGTCATATTAAGACTCATATTGAGATGTTTCCTCGAATGGCATCCCATTATTGTCATCATGATATTATGAGGAATTATCTGTCAAGTGTGTTAAATATCAGTATGATTTATCGTTTATACTGCAGTGACTATTGCCCCAAAAATAATGTGCCAACTGTTGTACAATGTATTTAGATCAGTATTTATTGGTTATAATCCATCTTTGTCATGTTATAAACCAAAAAAAGATCAATGTGTAACATGTAATGTTTATAATGGTGCTATAGATGAAACAGAATTACAAAGTCAGTGGGAAGCACATAAAGCAAAAGAAAAAAGTGGAATGGAAATGAAAGCAGCTGACAAACAGAAAGCCATCGACAATATAGGTAAATCATTTCGAACAAATACATTTAACACAATAAATACTAAATGTGCCTTATGCTGGTGATAGCCAAATATTCTCACGTAAACGTCAACGTTTCATAAAGACGTAAACTTTCCGTCAACAATTTTACAATTTTTGACGCATGCAATGCAGATGTTTATTCATATTTATAGGACGAGACACAAGGCAAAAAAGGATCAGTTGAAATTGGAAGTTGTTTGCTGAAATATTTGCAATCTTCACCCAATAATGTTACACATGTTTAATACAATTAAGATAACCTTCAAATAATAGATCTAAAATATTTGGAACCCGGACATACATACTTAAAGTATAAGAAGACACAGGAGAGAGAAATGTCTCTCTCCTGTTGCCGACCATAATGTAGATTCGCCTATTTTTTAAAAAAATTTAAACTGTTTGTCCTTGTTTATTGTAGTGTTATGTACAATTTTATGTTTATGACATTCTGTGATTGTTTGACCTAACCAACAAAATCAATAAACTAACAACTTTATCAGATGAACAACAAGGATTCAGATCCGCAAGATCCTGCGTAGACACCGTATTTGTACTAAGACAAATCAGCATATCTATGTTTTATAGACCTGACAAAGGATTTCGATCGAATCTTACACCTACTGTATAAAAGAAACATACCAATCAATATTATACAAACCATCGAAAACATCTACCTCCATAATCGAATAAAGGTAAAGATAAATGGAAAACTAACACAGTATAAAGCGGAGTCAGACAGGGTGACTCGTTAAGTACACTTCTCTTTAATACAATAATGGACGAAATAATACAAGCCATACGTAAAGGTCATGGCTACAGAATGGGGAATAAATAAATCCAAATATTATGTTATGCAGACGACGCTGCATTAATCGCCAAGATAGAAGATGAGTTCCAAAGATTAACACATATCTTCAATACAACAGCTTAGATATACAATATGATAATATCAGCAGAAAAAACCAAATGTATGAAAACATCTAAATACCCTTCTTCTTTAAGTGCCGTCTCCCAATCGGAGGTTGGATATCATCATCACTATCTTTACTTTATCTACTGCTGCTCTAAAGAGTTCTATAGAATTGCATTTAAACTAGTCCCTTAAATTCTTCAACCATGATACTCTCCTTCTTCCTATACTTCTTCCTATTCTTATCTTTTCCTGTATTATCAGCATTAGCAGTTCATATCGCTGTCCCCTCATTACGTGTCCCAGATATTCTAACTTTCTTATTTTTATTGTGTTTATTATTTCGCATTCTTTGCCCATTTCTCGCAATACTTCCATGTTAGTTTTCTTCTGTGTCCATACTATTCTAAGTATCCTCTTGTAACACCACATTTCAAAGGACTGTAATTTATTTATGTGTTCTTGCTTCAACGTCCAGCTTTCAAGTCCATATTGCAGTATCGAAAACACGTAGCATCTCAGTGCTCTTACTCTTAGTTCTAATCTAAGATCTTTGTTGCAGAGAATTTTTTTCCTTTTTACAAACGCATTTCCTGCTATTTCTATCCTAGTTCTTATTTCGGTTGTTTGATCATTCTTTTCTGAAATCCAGGTTCCTGGGTATTTGTATTTATCAACCCTTTCTATCGGTACATTTCCCAAATGTATTTTTGTTGGCATATTTGTTTTCTTTGTTATTATCATGTATTTGGTATTTTTTATATTCATTTTTAGTCCATATTTTTCACAGAAACTGTTTTGTTTAGCAGTAATTGGAGTTGTTCAGCAGAGCTTGCCATAATCACGTTGTAACATTATTATCATGCATATCTTATGTTGTTTTCATCATGACGTTGTAACATCACAACATATTTGTACTTCATAGATTATAGTAAAGCTTTCGATTTGGTCAACTGGAGTAAAATGTGGCTGGTTTTGTCTGAAATGGGAGTCCCTAATCATCTGATACTGCTAATTAAAAGCCTGTACAATAACAATTATGCCAGAGTTAGAATAAATGGGGAACTAACTGACAGTTTCAGGGTCACAAAGGGCGTGAGACAAGGCTGCATACTAAGCCCAATTTTATTTAACATCTATGGTGAATGGATAATGCGGAAAGCTACTGAGGACTGGAACGGTGGCATCACTATTGGCGGGAAGAAGATTTGCAACTTGAGATATGCAGATGATACTACTATCCTCGCTAGTTCTGAAACTGAATTGATTCACCTGCTACAACGGATAGAAGACGTAAGCTTAACGATGGGCCTTAAAATAAACAGGGATAAAACGAGAATCATGATAATTGACAGAGCTAACAACAATTAAAATCATTTGGTTAGGATAAACAATATCGCTGTTGTAGATAAATATGTGTATCTGGGCTCATTAATAACCAACAAAGGAGGCTGTACTGAAGAAATAAATCGGCGGTCAGCAATCGCAAAAAGCGCTATGGCAAAATTAACAAAAATTTGGAAAAGCCATGAAATTACTACCGATACAAAAATGAGACTAGTAAGAAGTCTAGTTTTTCCAGTTTTTACTTATGCATCGGAATGCTGGACCCTTACTGAGAAAGACAAGAAGAACATAAATGTATTTGAGATGTACTGCTGGAGACGAATGCTGAGAATACCATGGGTGGCCCGAAGAACAAATGAATCCATACTGGTCCAGCTAAACATAAAGAAAAGACTAAGAACACAAATAACAGAACAGATAATAAGCTATTTTGGACATGTGCTTCGAAGAAATGGTCTTGAAAAACTTACCATCCAGGGAAAAGTAGAAGGCAAAAGAAGTAGAGGTAGATCTCCTACACGATACACGGACCATATTGTTGCTACCATTGGCGCTCCATTGTCAGAATGTGCTAGATTGGCAGAAGATAGAAAAACGTGGAGGAACATTGGAAAAATTACCTAACAGTTTCATGATATCACGATACCTGCATCAGGTTAACGACTAAGAAGAAGAAGAATCTTATGTTGTTAATAGATCTTACGTTAATTATTATTTCTTCACTTTGAGATAGTAATGCTTCTTCAAAAATGGCTTCACTATATATGTTAAATAGTAATGGGGACATAATACATCCGTGCCTAACTCCTCTCCTTATTTCAATTTCTGGACTGGGTTCGATATCTATTATGATTTGTGCTCATTGATTCCAGTAGAGGTTTGTTATTATTCGTAAGTCCCTATGGTCTATGTTTTTTGTCTTTAGAATTTGGACTAATTTTTCATGTTTTACTTTGTCAAATGCTTTTTCAAAATTAACGTTACAAACATGCACATCAACATTCATATCCATGCATCTTTGAGCTAATACATTAAAAGCAAATAACGCTTCTCTGGTTCCTAGTCCGCTTCTGAACCCAAACTGACTATCATCTATTCCTTCTTTCAGTTTTTTATTTATGCGACCATGTATTATTTTCAGGAATAATTTGAGAATGTGACTTATTAGTGATATTGTTCTGTATTCACTGCAATATTTAGCATTTGTATTTTTAGGGATAGCACAAAAGGTGGAGAGTAACCATTGTTTCGGTATGTGTCCTGTTTTGTATACTGAGTTAAATAAGTCTACTATAATGTCTGAGGTTTCATCATTCATGCATTTTAAGATTTCTATAGGGATTTCGTCTGGACCTAATGCCTTACCATTTTTGCTGTTTTTTAATGTCATTTTAATTTTCTCTTTTGATATCTTTAAAACCATATCCTGTTCTACTTCTATCTCCATCTGTTCTGTTCTATTTTCTTTGAATAGTTCATTGATGTATTCTGCCCATCTCTTTAATTTGTCGTTAGTATTCAATACAAGTTTCCCATTTTCATCTTTCAGTATACCCGGTTTTCTTGTTCAATTATTGTGAGTTAATTCTTTAATTTTTTCATGTGTGTTAAAACTGTCATGTCTTTTCTGGTATTTTTCTATTTCTGAGCATTGTTTTTTCGCTTTCTTAATTCTGTATTTTATTTGTTTATCCACTTTTTTGTACATCTGATTATCTTTGTTCTTATATTGACGTCTTTCTTCCATTAAATCTAAAATTTCTTCCGTCATCCATTGCTTCTTTTTATATCTGGTTTGTATTAGAATTTCTTTTTGACTTTTATCTATTTCTGTCTTTATTAATAACCATTTTTTCTCGGTATCAGTATTTTGCAAAATTTTTTAACATTCATTAATCCGTTGTTAATTTCATCTGCCAGGCGTTGCCTTATGAGTGGGTTCCTTAATTTACTTGTATCGATTTTTGCATTTGTTGTTCTTCGCCTAATTTTGGTCATTATTGGATCTGTGATCTTGTGATCTGATCCTATGTTGGCACTTGGATAGGTTTTTGCGGATATAATTGAGTTCCTGTATCTTTGTCTAACTAATACATAGTCTATTTGGTTTCTTACAATTCTCTCTTCTTGATCTGCTGGTGATTTCCAGGTATATAGTCTTCTCTTTGGCATTTTGAACAATGTATTAGCTAAAACAAAATTAATGTTTTGGCAAAATTCGATAAGCCTGTCACCCCTTTCGTTTCTGTAGCCCAGACCATATCCTCCTGTACATTCTTCTACTTTTTCTTCCCCAACCTTTGCGTTAACGTCTAAATACCCACTACGGTGTAAAATCGAAATTGATGGGAACATAATAAAGCAGGAAGCAATGTTTCGATATCTGGGAATAGATATAACTAGTTACGGAGGTGTGGAAGAAGAAGTACGACAACAAAGCTTACATGCAAGTTAAGCGACGGGATCTCTTAATGACACAATCTGGAAGAACAAACACCTAAGATAAGACACAAAAACAAGAATCTATAAAGCAACAATTAGACCTATATTAACATATACAACGTAGTAATGCACGACATTCATAACTAACGACGTAGTAATGCAACGTTTACAAAAAGAACCTGAAGTCTTGAAATCCATTAAAGAGAGAAAGTTTGCATACTTCGGACATATAGTGAGAAATGAAAATAAATACAGAATCCTACTATTGATAGTAGAAGAGAAAATAGAAGAAAATAGAGGACCAGGATGCCGCCGAATATCCTGGCTTAAGAATTTGAGACAGTGGACAGGTATGACCACCACATCCATAGAGGATAGGCACTAGCAGAAGAAGAACATACTCGGCGGAGACAAGACCTGAAACATCTAAAACGAGACAACTACTAGAAACAACAGAGATGAAAATACTCCGGCGAATATCAGGGAAAAGTCTGTTGGATAGAGATAGAAGCGAAAATATAAGAAGAGCATGCAATATAGAAGACATAAATAGATGGGTAACAAAACGAAAACAGAAGTGGAACGAACATATCAGTATATTGGCAGAGGATAGAATAGTACTAATAGCACGAGATAAGTCACCAAATAGACGAAGAAGTATAGGCAGACCAAGAAAATGATGGTGCGACTATTTAAGAGGCTAATATTGAAGAAGAAACAGGCTTTAAAGCCTACATACAAGAAGGAAGAAGAATAATTCTAAGACAAGTGCGTAACCTCAAACTTTGTAAGTTAGCACGGTAAATCGGGCACCCTCTATTAGTAGAGTTCATCATACCGTATGTTGAAGAGTGTATTGTGTACAATTAACTCATTGTGTTATTTAGCTAGTAATAATAACTTTACTGTAATAATTTCTCTCATTTGTCAATAGTAGTAATTTAATTGATTAAATCTATTCAAGTATTTTTATTACCTATTTTAAGGTAAACCCCCTATGAAGTAACAAATTCACTTATCGAATATACGAGTACAGTGCATGTCTAAGGGAGAGTTACAACAGTAGCTCCGGTCTAGTGTGAGTCATACTACAGATATTGCCTGCACAATTATTTAAACGATGTAATAAATTTTCATGCGAAAACCAGGAAATCAAAGAAATGAACGGTATTAAGTATTACAATTACCTACAATGCAAGACGATCAACTAGAGCAAAGCCAAATAATCTTTGCAATCAGTTTGCGATTTTCTTCAATCAGTAATGTTTTATTGAATTAACTTAATTTAAAATTGATTTTCTAAAGCTCATTATATCACGATTATATTTACATGCTCCATAGACCTTTTAGGCCTGGGGTAAAAAGTTTAAAATGGCATTACAAATAATTTTACAATAATAGTGATTCACATTTTAAACGTTAAAGTTATTTATCAGAGAGGTGTATCACAAACATGTTTGTATTTTGAGAACGATTTTCGAAGTGGAAATTGAAACGTTAATAAAATTACTTTAACCTTTAATTGTAGCTTATTTCCCATTTAAATAGTAATTAGTTTAAAATGTCACAAGAAAATAGCATCAGAACAATAAAAAGTAAATTCCGTGTCACTTTGTAAGGATTTAAATCCAAAAATTTTCTCCATTGAATGATATCCTTTAATAATATAATTAACATTAACTGTTCAAATTGGCTTCAATATGGCCTTGGATATTAAGACCTTGTTTCTTAGATTTTATTGCGATTTAATGTCAATAAGCCAATAGAGTTGTAATTTAATAAGATTTATACCTTTCTGAGTAATCGTTTGATCAAGTATCATTTGATGAGAGATTTGATAGATCAACTTCAACAATATAGTAGCTACTAGTTGTCAAAATTCAGAAGTCCGTATTGGAAGACCCTGTAGTAAACTTTTTCGTCTATATGATTTTAATTCTTTTATTTTTTCCTGGTGTTGGTATCATAATTGTAACTGCCATTTTCAATTGCCGTGGGAAATAGTTTTGGGCTATTATTTCTTAACAAATTTCTAATATTGTAGTTATTCCTCTCTTTTCTAGTTTTTGCAGTATTCTGCCTATTATCAGATCGTAACCAGGAGCTTTTTGGAATTATGCTCTTTAATTATGACGCTCTTTGTCTTAGTGCCTCATCCTTTAAGGATATTGGCAATCATCATCTCCTATTTTAGTCTATATGTAGCTGTTCTGAAGGGTTCTATTGTTATTTTTGTTTCTTCTGGCCCTGTTTCCTCCCACCTTTCTTTGTATGTGGCCAAAGTATGTATCTCATTTTTCTTGCTTTCATAGTTTTGATTATTTCTTTTCCTTTTTTTATCATTCTTTCTGCATGTGTTACGTTTTGTGTCCATGATATTTTCCACATTCTTCCAAAATACCACATCTCAAAAAAGTCTTTTTCAGTTGCATCCGTATTTGTTCAGGTTTCAATACCGTGTAACAGGACAGAGAATATGTAGCATTTCAATACTCTAGTTCTAATTTCTATTCCCAATTTTCCACAGCATAATGTTGCTTTCATCTTAATAAAAGTACTTCTAGTTATCTCTCTTCTTCTTAGCGTTCTCTCGTCCATTTTTGGACATATACCTCTCCCAACTCCTTCCATAGATCTCTATCCTGAACAACATACTATCAATTTGTTCCGCTATTCTTTTGATGTCGTCCACCCATCTCATCTGTGCTCTTCCTCTTGGTCGTCTACCGTTGTAACGTCTCCAATGTTGTATTATGACGTTCCAACGTTGGTCTTTTTGTCTAGAGGTGTGAAATGCAAAGCCCGTTTCAGTTTGGCAATTTTTGTTGCGATATCATCAACTTTTGTTTTTGATCTTACCTAGTCGTTCCTCTTTTATCTGACAGTCGTATACCTAACATTACTCTTTCCATTTTGCCCTTTCTGTTGTGGCTAGTTTCTTCATATGTGCCTTGGTTTGGATCCAGGTTTGACATCAATATGTCATGATAGAATGGATACATTGGTTGAACACTTTGCTCCTCAAGTATTGAGGTACTTTATAGTTCTTCAATATCCAACTGAGTTATGAAAATCTTGCCCATGCCAGTCTTGCTCTTATAGTGATTTCTAATTTGGCCTAGGAAGATATATTCCTGGACTTGTTCTATCTCACTGCCATTTATAGTTATACGTCTGGGATCGTCTGTTTTGGTCATTGTTTTTGTTTTTGTCATATTCATTTTAAGGCCGACATATTGGGAGCTGTTTGCTCGCTATAATCACGATGTCGTCAGAGAATTTTAGTTGGTTTAACTTGCCATTAACGTTGATGCCATATGTTGACCAATTTGTAGTTTTTGAAGACGGCTTCTAGGGCGATATTACGTTGCTTTCTCTAACTCCTCTCTTAATGGCCTAATGGGAATGGGATTTGTATTTTCCTCTAGTTGTAAAGATCGAGGAGTTCTACGAAAAACTGGAGACCACAATCGCTAACATACCAAATAAAGAACTTACTATAATATGTGGCGACTAATGCAAAAGTTGGCAACACTACACAAAATGACGACTTAAAGAATGTACTGGGAAAGTTTGGCATAGGGCAGAGAAACGAAAGAGGAGACCGTTTAATCGCATTTGCTATCACAAACCACTACTCTATCCTGAATACACCGATTTAAACACCACGTACGTCGACTTTATACTTGGAAAAGTCCTGGAGATAGATTTAGAAATCAAATAGATAACGTCCTCCCCAATATTCGCTGGAGATCGTCCATTCAAACAGTCAGATCATATCCAGGGGCGATATGCGGATCCGATCATACTCTCCTCGTAGCTAAAGTAATGCTTAAACTTAAAGCACCCAACAAACAAAGAGAGATAAAGAGGATAGAACTAAGAAAGAAAGACGACCTTCTACAGGAAGTACAGAAAAGTATGCCCTTTATTCGTAACGGAACATCACAAGAAATATGGGAGACTGTTAAACATTGCGTAACAACAACAGTGGATCGCTCAAAGGAAAATAATCCGGTGAAACGGAAACACTGGATAACAGATGAAACTCTTAAAATAATTGAGAATAGAAGAAATCTTTGTAAAAGTGGTGTACATAGTGAAAGGGAAAAAGCTAGTTTAAGAAACCTCAATAAAGAAATAAAACGAAGATGTAAGGCCGACAAAAAACAGTACTATCAAAGTATATGCAAATAAATTGAGGGACATGGTCAGAATAATCAGCCGAGAGATCTATTTAGAAAAATACGCTACCTAACAAGAGACTTCAGAGCCAGAACTTGGGTTATTGAAGATAACACTGGAACCCTGAGAACAAACAGAGAAGACATAGCAGAGACATGGAGATCGTATTGCAGGGACCTATATAAAGATGATCAACGCCAAGAGCTTGTTAGCCAAATCTCTGACGAGGTGGAAGAAGAACCTGATATACTCGAAAATGAAGTAAGACAGGCTATCAACAAGCTCAAATATAACAAAGCACCAGGTCCAGATATGATAACAGCAGAAATGCTTAAAGCCACAGAAGAAACCGGCGTAAAGTTACTTCACCTACTCTGTAACCAAATATGGCATTCCAAACAAAGGCCTGAAGACTGGACAAAATCTACAATAACGACCATACATAAAAAAGGCAGCTTCCATAAATGCGACAATTATAGAACTATCTCTCTTATATCCCATGCCAGCAAGATAATGCTACATATAATCAATGAGAGACTGAAAACATTCCTTCAAAGAGAAATTCCACAAGAGCAAACTGGATTTACCAAAGGTAGAGGCACTCGACAACACCTGCTGAATATAAGACAGATAATCGAGAAATCTAGGGAATTCAACATCCCACTATACATCTGTTTTATAGATTACTGTAAAGCGTTCGACAGGGTCAAGTGGAGACACTTATGGCGAATACTAAAAGAAGTAGGTGTACCACATCTAATTACGCTTATAACTGAACTATATGAACACACTACTGGATCAGTTAAAGTACTTGACACACTTTCGAACGAGTTTCATCCAGAACGGGGTGTCAGACAAGGATGTATACTATCTCCACAATTATTCAACATCTATGGAGAGTATATTATGCAAAGAGCACTTGAAGGATGGAAAAAGGGCATCTCAATAAATGGTCCTAAACTAAACAACCTACGTTTCGCAGATGATACAGCCCTTCTTGCAAATAGTCAAGCAGAGCTAATAGAACTTATACGACTGATCGAAAAGGAAAGTCAAATATTTGGTCTGCAATTAAACATATCAAAGACAAAGATCATGATAGTGGATAGACTACACAACAATCATCCACACATAACCACAATTGACCGGTTCGAGGTTGTGAGCTCATACTTATATCTGGGATCATTAATCACAAACACAGGGTCATTACAAGAACAGATTAAACGTAGATGTGATCTAGCAAAAGTTGCCACAGCAAAAATGACCGAAATATGGAAGGAATGTCAAATTTCAAGAGCGATAAAGATGAGGTCGATCAACTGCTTAATATTCCCAATACTGACCTACGGATGTGAGTCTTTGACTCCGAGACAATCGGAGAGAAAAAAGATAGACGCCACTGAAATGTTCTGTTGGAGACGAATGTTACGAATTCCTTGGACCGACCGTAGAACAAATAATTCAATTTTAAGGGAGCTAAAAGTTAGCCAACGACTCTCTAGTAAAGTCCATCTCCAACAATTAAAATATTTTGGGCATGTTATGAGGGCAAACACAGAAAACATGACTCATAATACAAGGAAAGGTAGAAGGCCGAAGATGACGAGGAAGATCCCCAAACAAGATGGGTAGATCAAATTACAGGAATATGCCAAAGACCTATGCATGAATTAAAAGAAATAACCAGAGACAGAGATCTCTCGAGACGGACAATACACGACATCACGTCGACCACTACACTCCCCCGGGGTGGGGGGGGGGTCAGGATTGAAGAGAGAGATATATCTTTATTGTACCTAAACCCAAGAAACATTAATTATATATATATATATATATATATATTATATATATATATTATATATATATATATATATATATTATGTAATCTCAATGTTTGTTTTATTTCAAGGCTTCGGTCTCATTATCCATTTAGCTCACATCACAGGTAATTGTATCTTCTCTACTTCTCTAAAGCTTTTCCCTTAATGTAGATTCTTTTGTCTTCAATCTTGTTCTCACTGACAATCAGGATTTTTATTTTTTATGTTTAGAGCCATTCCATAGCTCTAGCAGTATTGCGTAGGGCTATCAATCAAAATCTGCAGACATTCTCTGCTGTCCGTAAGGAGTATCGTATTGTGTGCCCATCTGAGACTATACACTAGTGGGTCGTTATTTGATATGCATTCTCTTTGTCTTAAATGTATCTCTGTTGGTCTACTCGTACAGTGAGTTTCTGATATCAGTATAAATTAGTAATGATTCTCACATCCTAATAATCTATTTCTGTGTTCCGTAATATGTTTGCAATGCTTCTGTATTGTATTTTGTCGCTTAAAGTTGTCGCAAGCCATATGTATGCCACAGTTAATATCTCGACACTGCTAAACAATACAAATTTTAGTAAATGGAAGTAGTTAGATATTTAGCCTATATTTATGATGATCTATCGATTTACTGGAAAAGCTTAATGTTATCTCGTGAAATATAAAAATAACAAAAGCATTATCTTTATTGGTCTTAATAATATAAAATGTGATATATTCACGCATTTTTAGAACCATAAGATAGCGACGATTATCTTATCTGGAACGATAATATTATTGGAGGCATATATTCGATTTTAAGTAAACCATTAATAAAAATGATTAATCCAAATCTAATGATCATATATGATCCTTGATATATGTTCTTATACTAACAATTTCAATGCCAAAAAAACTTCCTTGTTTTTACCAAAGTTTCCCTTGGAGACTGTACAAATGATGTTCGAATATCTACTTTTTATAAGTATATGTGTAAAACTATAGAGGTATAAACTTGTTAAATACTACCCTTAAACTTACAATCAAAATTTTACAAGAACTAATGAATCAGAGGATAAGTTTACCAGATGAACAACAGGGTTTTTGTAGTGAAAGATCGTGTACAGATGCAATATTCGTCATAAAGCAAATTACGAGAAATCACTAGCGTATAATAGACCAGCATTTATGTGTCTGATCAACTTAAAGAAAACATTTGACAGAGTAAGACTCAAAGACGTAATCCATCTTCTCTATAATAGTGAAGTTCCCCTAAGTATCATAACAACTATTGAAAACATCTACCAAAACAACATAATGAAAGTCAGAATAGATGGACAACTTGCAGAACCTATAGAAATAAGATTCATTTAGTCACATGCTCTTTAATTTAATCATGGATGAAATCTTTAGAAATATCAACAAAGGAAGACGATAGGATTGGAAAAAAAGAAGTAAAAATACTCTGTTATGCAAACGACGCAATATTGATAGCCAAAGATGAAAACAGTCTGCAAAGACTGGTCCACAGATTTAACATAAGAGCAAAAGAGTTTTATATGACAATCTCATCTCAGAAATTTAAAATAATAGTAATTTGCAAAGAACCAATAAGATGTAAAATAGAAAACAAGTACAGGTCAAGTGAGAGATTAAGTACAAAAAGCAAATAGACTGGCAGGATGCTTCAATAACACTATATGGCGAAACAGACGCATTAACACTGAGATAAAGTCAAGCATTTATAAAAGCCAGTGTAAGACCATATGCCTCAGAAACAAGACCCGACACAGCCACAACACAAAGGCTACGGAAAACGGTATAGATAAGATTACTCAGAAGAATTACAGATACGTTGAGAGATCGAAAGAGAAGAAGACATTAGAAGAAAATATAATGTACAGTGTATGACACAATAGAAAAAGAATAGAATAACTATATAAGCGAAATGGTGAAGACCTGTTTGGTCAAAATAGCAAGAGATAAATCACGATCGTGCAAAAGAAGAGGTAACAATCTTAGTAGAAGTATTAATCTGCCAGTGAACAACCAGAATTGCTTATAAAGAGGAAGAAGAAGAGAAAGAAGAAGAAAAATTATAACGCCAATAACTAGGAAACAATGGAAATCTGAAGTAACTGACCAAGACAGCACAGCACGAAGGAACAAAGAAAAAATAGAGTATAGAGAATATAAGTAGGTACTTATAATATAGTCATACAACTAAGCAATTTTTTAGGTATATCGAGTTTAATTTGAAAAAATCCATTTTAGAATTTATTTATCTTTTGTACACATTTCTAATTTAGTTGCTATATTCTGAACCAACAACGGTAACAACGTTTCGACTAAAAAAAGTTTTTAAGTTTGAAAAAAGAGTTAAGTTAGATTAGAGGCGACAAAAGGACTCAATTTGAATTAAAGCTTCCAATGGTTGGCTTGACAAGTTTTGCTAAGACATAACATTAAATTCAGAGCAATGTCTAGAGAAGCTGCAAATGTTAATCTTGACGGCGTTTTAGAGTGGCAAAGAAAACTGCCAAATTTATTAAATGGCTATTTACCTGAAGATATTTATAACGCTGATGAGACTGGTTTGTATTATCGATCCTCACCAACTAAAATGTTTACATTTCGTAATAAAAAGTGCACTGGGAGTAAATCTGCTAAGGAAAGACGTATTATTGTGAGCACATTTAAATGGGAAAAAAACCTTTGGTGATTGGTAACAGTAAAAATCCTCAATTTTTTAAAAATTTTCATGTTGATAAACTCCAAGCCGACTTTTACTAAAACAAGAAGGCCTGTATGACCAGAGATATATTATACATATTGGCAGCACAAATTTTACAGAAAAACGCAACGTCAATAAAGAAAAATTCTCTTAAAAAACTAAAAAAGAAAGTTGGAAAGATTCGTCTATAATTTTCGCATATTATTTTATCACATTTCAGTGTAATATTTTATTATTTTGAAAATTTCCTTTTGCTATACTTTTAAAATAAGTCAATCTATGTCTAATTATCTTCTTCTGCATCTACAGAAGATGCATCAGTAAATAAAATGTTTTTAATAATATTGGGTTCATCATTAGTCTTCGTTATTAGAGTTTCAGAAAACTCCGTTCTTTGAAAGTTGCCATCTTGATAAAGCTGCTGCGTTTTCGAATATTTAAAATACTTGTAACCGTGCTTTTCCGTACTTTCGGTACAGTAACATTACTAACATCTAACTCTCTAGCAACCCTTCTACTTGAAAGTGTTGAATCTACCTCGATTGTTGCATACATTTGTGTATCATGTCAACATTTTCTGTTGACACTTCTTGAACGTGACATTTTCTGTAATTTTTGAGGCAATTACAACTCTCAAAATTTTTAGCAATGTTATGGGCTGACTCTGCGCAAGGAATCGGTCTGCGCACAAAAAACACAGAAAATAAATCTACACAACATATTCTGCGGGAGTATAAACATGTTGGGACATGTTGTTTATAAAAATAAATTAAAAATCTACGCTGTTATTGCTTTAAACAACCACTATATAATGACAAATTATTGACGACGCCGCAACGGAAGTTCGTGGAAATTATACACACTGTATAATAGATTAAATGTACGTAAGATACACTACACAACGGCAAATGTACAAATGGTCACTTGATTTTTTCTACAGTGTCTTTGAAATCTCCTTTCTTGCTACTTATATTGTTTATTACAAAAATAATAAAATAAAACCAAGGAAACAAATCAAAAAGACGAAAGAAAATGCAAAAAAGTATTTTTGAAGTGTGTATATTTTAGGCAATTCCTAGCTGAGCGCTTTCGGCTTTACAAAGCCATCATCAGAGCTATGCTACAATAAAATGTTCTTATAAGTACTAATTGGTAAATATTATAATTTTTAAGTTACGTCAATTTTTTAAATACCACTACAAAGGAGAGATCTCATTTCCTTAAATTTCAAAATTATGATTTTTTTTAGGTGTTGAAATTCTTAAAACATATAAAAAACATATAAAAAGCCGACACTGGACTTCACAAACCGTTAAAAAAATTGAAAAAAATTTTTGTCATGGTACGGGTGTAAGAACCCGACCATTGATTGATGTGAGGACGTAGACAGAATAGAACTAATGAAATCAAATGTCGGTCCTTTTAAACGATTTTTCAAAAGTGACAGTTGACAAACGTCATATATAGGAAATAGAGATTGTTTTTTAAATTCTTACAAAATTATTTAGTAGTTTGGAATTACTAATAGTCATCAAAGACTTTCTAAAAATTAAGTTTTTAAATTAAATTTTATGTGTTCATCACATCATACAGAATGACATTAGTTTGTAAATTCACTCAAGTCATTGCTCAACAACAAAAATAACAATTTGAGCCCTTGTTTCTTAAGGATGGCTGTCGGATTGAACATACATTGACCTTGAGCAATGACTTGAGTGAATTTACAAACTAATGTCATTCTGTATGATGTGATGAACACATAAAATTTAATTTAAAAACTTAATTTTTAGAAAGTCTTTGATGACTATTAGTAATTCCAAACTACTAAATAATTTTGTAAGAATTTAAAAAACAATCTCTATTTCCTATATATGACGTTTGTCAACTGTCACTTTTGAAAAATCGTTTAAAAGGACCGACATTTGATTTCATTAGTTCTATTCTGTCTACGTCCTCACATCAATCAATGGTCGGGTTCTTACACCCGTACCATGACAAAAATTTTTTTCAATTTTTTTAACGGTTTGTGAAGTCCAGTGTCGGCTTTTTATATGTTTTAAGAATTTCAACACCTAAAAAAAAATCATAATTTTGAAATTTAAGGAAATGAGATCTCTCCTTTGTAGTGGTATTTAAAAAATTGACGTAACTTAAAAATTATAATCTTTACCAATTAGTACTTATAAGAACATTTTATTGTAGCATAGCTCTGAAGATGGCTTTGTAAAGCCGAAAGCGCTCAGCTAGGAATTGCCTAAAATATACACACTTCAAAAATACTTTTTTGCATTTTCTTTCGACTTGTCATAAGTGTGTACAAAAAAATATCAGTCTTTTGAAAATCAAAAAGATACTTTTTGTGCCAGCTTGCTGACGAATTGGCTATGCTATTGATTGAAGAACAAGCTTAAAATCAGCCGATCCTGCGAAACCAAAACTAGCGATTGAAAACTTATTACGATAAGCCGATTTCAGTTCAATCAACTATTGATAATCATTCACGAGACAACATTGACAACTATAAGTCACCTATTTGGCAACGAAGACAGACCAGAAACTGTTGTGAATACTAAAAGCCAGTGTCGATGAGCATACCTCAAAAATAACAACATGTATATGTTGTTGTCATTAATCGTTTTTTTTTTAGTAATTTCTTAAAAAAAATTCCATGTTTTCCATGGCCTGTACATGTTGTTATTTTCAGAAATAAAATTTTCTTGGTTCAAATAAATAAAATAAATCTGTAAGCTCATACATCTATGGAGAATGAGTCAAATCATGGAGATTTGGGATGTTATTCGTGAATTAATTGTTAGAAAAAAAATATTCAACAAAATGCACGTCGATGGCTAGCCAGGTACCCAGCTGGCAAACCGAAGGAAAAGCGTACACGTATACTCATCACCAATTACCATAAATACCCTCGTACATAGTACAAACTCATCACCGTCATAAAAGTAAGGATTTTCAAATAGACCCCGAGAGATTGATAAACTCATCACTGGTTTACCTGCACCCCGTGGCAGGTATTGACCATAAACCCCTTGCAAACCGCGATTTGGTAATTTGACAGAATGAATCTAAAATCGATGTATTAAATGCAAATGTAAGTTCGAAAAATGTAAGCCGTTAAGTCATTAGCAACTCCGGCAAGAAAGCTCAAGAGAGGCCATCACAAATCATTCACCAACAGATTGCAACATTTTCTTTAAAAGAACACATGACAACAACGGACATCTCTTGTATTCGGAGGAATATGAGCAACGATCGTTTTATTTTTATATCATCTGTACCTAAGACAATGGAAAAGCAAATCAAGTAACCCAACAGATGAATCTAAAGACGGACCGCGATCAATGTTTTGTGTTGGATAACGATTCGCAACAAAATATTATTTTTGGCATTCTTCCTACCCAATTCGTTCTTCTTCTTCAAGTGCCATCTTCGTTCCGAAGGTTGGCCATCATCAAGGCTATACGTATTTTCGACCTGCAGAACTGCTGACCGAAACAATTCGTTGTTGCTACAGCTATACCACTCCCATAGATTCTTTAACCAGGAGTTTCGTCTTCTTCCTATGGACCTTTTTACTGCTATTTTCCCTTGCATAATTATTCGAAGCAGTTCATATCTTTCGTCTCTTGTGTTGTGTCCCAAGTATTGCAGTTTTCGTTTTTGATCGTAAATATGATTTCCTTTTCTTTATTCATTCTTCTCAAGACCTCGACATTTGTGACTCTCTCGGTCCATGATATTCTCAGGATTCTGCGATACATCCACAGTTCAAATGCCTCTAATTTTTTGGTATCAATCTTTTTCAACGTCCATGACTCCATTCCGTAGAACAGCACAGAAAGTACGTAACATCTTATCAGGCGAAGTTTCATTTCAAGGCTCAAATCTCTTCCGCAGAACACTCTCTTCATTTTAGTGAATATGGATCTGGCTTTTTCTATTCTTATTTAGATTTCTGCTGAGCTATCGTTGTCTTCATTTATAAAAGTGCCTAAATATTTGTATTTGCTAACTCGATCGATAATTTCATTTTGTAAATATAAATTTTGGACATTTTGTGTTGATTTCGATATTACCATAAATTTAGTTTTCTTTATGTTCAAAGATAGTCCATATTCTTCGCTGCAGTCTGCTATCTTATTCACCAATGTCTGTAGCTCTTCAAGTGTTTCTGCGATCAGAACGGTGTCGTGGGCATATCTCAGATTGTTTAATCAAACACCACTTATTTTAATACCTACAGATTGCTCAGAGAGACAATCAGGTGACAGCCAACTTGTCTCACACCTCGCTTTATTTCAATTTCTTCAGTGGTATTATTCTCTACTCTCACGTTGTACCCAATCGAATTGGGTGTTTATTTCACTCGACTCGAAAGTTGGTTAGTTTTGTAACTACTTACAAGAGGGGAGATTCCAACCGCAAGTGGTTGCACTACTTATTTGGCTGGCCATTTTTGGACCCAGAACGAGTCGGCGATTGTTTTGTCAACGATTTCATGCGGATATCCCTAACCTGTCTTCATTTATGAAAATGCCCGATTATATGGTAGAGAACTACGTAAGTAATGAGTCTCTTTTCCCACTAACTGTTTGGGCATCCCAGTCTAGCCATATAGATTTCTCCACAAATCCATGCGAATCCTTACATTCTTATTTTTTAAACCATTTTTACCATTCTAATCACGATATTTTTACTTTTGTATCTACCCTTGTATAGTACTAAACAATGGTATACATAAAACTGCAGAGTTTACATGTACCTGTTCTGTTTTCACAGGATAATGTTTCTTAGGCTTTAACCATGGTACAATGAACACAGGGTATGATAAATAATGTTCCAAAATCGGTTCGCTTTCGCGCATGACGTAGTCAAGACCACTCATTCCCGCAACATTTGAATGTAGTTGTATAGTAAAGACTTTTAATTTTAAGTTTTTTTTTTATAATTTGGCTTATTTAATTATATTAATTTTAAAGAAATGATAAAATTGTGTTATTATAATATGTATTATAGAAGAATTATGAGGGTTTCCTGGGTAGATAGAGTTACAAACAATGAAATACTGAGAAGAATAGGCAAAGAGAAGGAAATTGAACTTACAATTAAAGAAAGAAAGCTACAGTATCTCGGACATGTGATGCGGGGCGATAAGTATGGCATCCTGCGACTCATAATGCAAGGAAAAATAGATGGCAGAAGAAGCATCGGAAGAAGACGAATTTCATTTTTGAAGAACCTGAGAGAATGGTTTGGATGCAGCTCAAAACAACTATTTAGAGCTACTGCCTCAAAAATTAAGATAGCTATGATGATTGAAAACCTCCGTAGCGGGGATGGCACCTGAAGAAGAAGAAGAATATTTAATCATAAAAAAGTAGTGAATTGATGCCAGCTACCATTCATGCAGATGGTTGTGATGCATCTGATGTGAGATTTATTTATTATTTTCTAGATAGGTAGATAGGTAAGTAATATCCTTTATTGTAAAACATTATACCTACTGAAAAGAAAAGTATGCTTTTCCTTTCTAGGTATAAAAATTGATTGTTTCATGCATTGATATTTTTTTTTCAGTTTTCATGACTAATAATTAATAAAAATAAAGATTTAGACTTACGTCGTTGACTTAGAAGTAATAAGAAGCTGCTCAACATACTTTTTGGATTAAAAATTGGATTTGGATTGGTTGGTTGAAAGGATGGCCGATTTTGATTTAGGCAAATAAATAGTAGGTACTGCCTCAGGTTTGAATTTTAGACCCTTTTTAGAAACGTAATTTAAAATTTTCTGTTGTAGACTTCTTTGGTAATCTTCAGTTTTAAAATGTTTAGAACAAATTCTTGAAGTATTACAATTAAAATTATTCTGTCTACAACAAGTCCACAGTTTTCTGGTCACACTATCTTTAGGAAATGTATGAAACCTAAAGATTGATATACAATGGTAAATAAAAACTTTAGTCTCAGACACAGGCGCGCCTTACTGGTAATTTCTTCCGCGCTCGTCTGGAATACGGGCACCGGTTAAATTTGAACCATCAAATTTTTTAGGGCCTTGCGAAGTGGACATTTGTATAAAGAGACATATGTAAGCTCATATCTAAATAATTTTTCTATTATCAAATAGATGACTCAGTCAGTATTGAGTTACTTTAAAATATATTTATTATCCCATAACTTGCAATTTGCAATCGTGACCATTGATAACCGATATTATTGTCGAACTTTTCTTTTTATACAAGCCTTCTGTCTTGTCGGTGTAAAGTCATTTGAAGTCGATATTTATTGTGTTTTGAGTTTGAACTAATTTTTGCCTTATTTTCATATTATTATATTGTTTGGTAAGTAAATTTTGCATATAATAATCGATAGATTATAGTAATGTGTATTTTTTTATTTTACTAAATTTCATTACAACTCATCTAAAATACCATATTGAACTATAAATCAGATTTTCTTTATCGTTATCTATTTTGTTTTTATTTCAGTAAAACTGCTTGAAAATGACTGTCAGTGAATCAGAATACGCACATCTACGACTATTTACCTATTCACAGTGTTTCATCTACATACAATTTTTAAATTTCAACGGATTTGCATACAAAAAGAGTGCTTATATTATTAGTATCTGTATGAAAATAAAAATAAATATTATGACTGAATCCCCAGGAAAAGTAGAGGTTTTACGCTACTTAAAATATATTTTTTATTCAATTATAACCAAAACAAAACATTTTAAAAAAATTCGATCCTTTTTTGACCATAATTTCAACATTAATGTGTACGTTAAGCTGTACTAATTGGTTCGAGCGGTCTTGGCTACGTGACACTCCTGGGCCAGCTGTCAAATGTCATGCGCAAGATCATACCTTGTATTCATTATACCATGGGCTTTAACCGTTTACAAAAGCCAGGAGACTGTACCCAGCATTTTGATTCATTATGTTATAATAAGTAGATTTCTAATTAGTTCATTAGTTGAGGACTATTTATATAAGTATTATAAAGCCGCTATCGAAAACCTGTGCAACTAAATTTTCAGATCTTAAAACAGCTTAGATTTGCAGACACGTCGAATAGGCCACACCGTAAAAAATCGATATGAATATCGATTTAAAGTCATTTCTGAATTTAATAAATTATCACACAAACGAAAAGTGTAACAGGTAACTGGCAAGGTTCCGCATTAGAAACAAAAATACTGGTGATCAGTTTACCTATATGCGGTGATGAGTTTACCTATCTCCAAAGGATGCCGGTGATCAGTTTTTCTATACCTCGAAGGGTCTAATAATTTTATGGGGGGCTATAAAGTGATAAGTTCGTACACGTCCAAGGAAAAAGGGTAGACTAAGAAGATCATGCAGACAATAAGTAAACAAGTAAAGGTGCAATGGCAGATAAAGGTCTACAAACAGATGACTGGAATTATGGCAAGCGTTGGAAGATAGAATGCAGCAAATAACGACATGTATAATAAGCTTGTTGTTATATATTCATAATGCACATTCTACATAACATTTAATGATGAATTCTTTTATTTAATAAATTTTTTTGTATCTTTTATAGTTGGACGGACAGACAGATCGCACACAATTGAAGGATCAAAACTTTGGTTTAATTTTTTTTTAGATCCAATAAAGCTACAATCAAATCATTGCGTTAGAAAAAAACAAAGATGATGCTCACCAAGCATATGTAGAATTGACAGGTATAAGACAATGTGGTGATAAAAATAAAAACTAGGAGAAATCTTGAAATAAACAGAGAAACGGAATAGCACCAAAAAGAAACTTTGAAACTCTTTTATAAGGTTAATAGGGTAGGTACCTATTGGAGACGGAAAAATGGACAACTGTAAAAATGAGAAAAGTTTTTAGTGGGTATTAAAGGTTTACCTATACAACAAAATGTACAATATTATTAATTAATGATAAGATATAAAGATTGTTATAACTATATTATTAAAACAAATAAAAATCTTGATCTTATCGTTTAATCTCCAATAAACTAAACTCAAGACTCGATTGGTAAATAGAGGACAAAATATATAAAATTTAATAAAAATCTATAAATAATATTTTCACTTTCAATCAATTCGAGTAATACAGGCGTCCCCAAAGCTGTGAATATTGTTAGGAATTCTATGCATTTCTTGTTAATGTTTTCTACGAAAAATGCTAATTTATATTACTCTTGTATGTGGTATATAGTTATAAATTCAGCTATCTTCTGACATATAAAATATATAAAAACAGCTAAAGTCTAGAATTTAAAACAAATTTTGATACAGATACACACAGATACCAAGTTTGTAATTTTTAAAAAACTAAAATACTTACTTATGAAACCTATTTGTTGTCATTTTGTTTGCTCCAAACTCTTTCCTACACTAAACAAAATTTATAAATGAAAAATTACAATGACGACATCGATATTAAATATATTACTCTCGCTTAAATAAGTTAAATACAATATATTTCTGTCAAAATCCGGTGCACAAATACAATACACTGCTATTTACCTAACGGTAAAGGGGGTACTGATATCAATTTAATTCATATTCACCTGTGTCAGCCACCTGGCAGGTGAAACTGTACTCCGAGTGCGATGTTGCCATGTCATTTGGTGATATTTCTTTGTAATTCAAAAGATTGATACTTTACTTACAGTCACCAAATTAATATCCAAAGAGAATAATTCTATTTAGGTATCAGGCCAGCATAAAAATAATTAATATTCAAATTGGCATAAAGAATGTTTAGGTGTACAAATTTTAACATTTATTTACTGTCATTCTGCCTTTCATCATTAAACATCAAGCTTTTTCCAATGATGGTTGGTTTGTAAACTGTACGATAACGAAATTGCAGTTGGACCTTACGGACAAAGAAATGAGAGGGGTAAAATATTATTGGGTTTCTTGACGCGAAATGGCCTCCTAGCAATGAACAGCTTTTTCAAAAAAAAAATCAAAGAAAATGGACCAGATGGAGTCAGGTCAGATGGAGTGACTAAAAATAATATCGATTTTATGCTCACCAGCAACAAAAACATGATCCCTTCAAAAACATGTAATAGTCCTTAACAGCTGTTCAGTGAGAAATTATCATAGAATGGTAAGTGCTAAAGATATACCAAATCCCCAAAAATAAAGTTAAAAAAATAACATAAACACACCCAAGAAGATAAAATCTTTTTGGGTGTGTTTGGATATGAAAACTTCCTCCCATCATCGGGAGGAATCCAACGTAGTGTATTCCAAGGAGTCGCGGAAGAAGACGCAACTCCTGGTTGAATAATTTGAGAGCTTGGTTTAACTGCACTTCTGCTGACTTCTATAGAGCAGCGGCGTCGAAAATGCGAATTGCCATGATGGTTGCCAACCTTCTTAGAGGAGATGGCACGTGAAGAAGAAGAAGATGTAGTTAATATTATTATTATATTCATTCTAAATTATCTTACAATACTTCTTCTTAGGTTGACGAAGGGTAGATGGTAAGAAAATACAGTATTTGTTGTAGACAACCATGTTCCAGCAAAAGGAGTCTATTCTCGGGCTACAAGCCATAACGAGAAAAGAAATGAAAGTAAAGTAGCACTTGCTTCAAGCAGCAAAGCTCAAAAAGTACTATTTCAGGGCATGAAGCCCTATATTGGAGAGTATCTGACCAGGCAACGAAATCGCTGTGCTCTCAAACTGAAGAGAGCGATTGTCTGGTGGTGTCGCATATTTATCTGTTTTAAAAACAACGATATAGGTATGGGCACTTTCAGTACAACCGCCAATAGCAATATTTAATATTTTTAATAAAATAAAAGGCAGATGTCGAACACACCACGACACAAGGATAAACAGTTTAAAACTTCGATGAAAATCTACATGTTGAGTGGTATCAGGAGAGAGATAAAAACTGTGCTCTATATCTGCCTTTTATTTGATTAAAATTCATTTATTCGACCATTCAACCATTTATTAATAAAGCAGTGAGAAAAGACATGACAATATAACACCAAAAAGATTAAAACGTTTGTCGAGGAGATTAAAAGTTTTTAAGTAATCAAATCCCAGACAAGAAAAATATGCTCCATGCTCAAATACAATATAGAATAAATCACCGATACATATCCCTCATCAAATACATCTATGAGCATGCTACAGCTTGTGCAAGACTTGTGAATACTGGGACCATTCCTATTGATGGAAACGTACGAGAAAGAGACAACATGTCTCTTAAATTGTTCACAACTGCTAAAATACGCCTGTAAGACAATATATATTGAAACGAGAAGGGCATAAATGTGAATGAAAATTTTGTAAATGATCTTAAGTTTGCAGATGGCATCGTTCTCATTGCGGATAGCTTTAAACAGATGCATCTAGTGCTCCAAGAGTTCCCTTCTACCACAAAACAGTGATTATTAAAAATATATTTTTCAAAAACACAATTTATGACCAATTTAGTTCGCAGGAACAATATTTTAGTTGAGAACAAGCACATCGAGTTAGTTAAGGCTTATAAGTATTTGGAAGATGGGATAAAATTAAAAAAAAAACAGGAAAAGATACTAAACGAGCATTGGAAGACCATCCAGAGATTCGCATAGATGATACAAGAGTAGCTGTGAAAAACTGAAATATAATAAATGAAACTATGTTATTACCAAAAAAGTAATATCGCAGATAATAATTACAGAGCTGTGTCACTTTTATCCCATTGGTGTAAGCTATTGAGAAAAAATGCCACAAAACGTCGATTACCATCTTGGACGGATGTTTACCAACCAGTGGTACAAGTCGGTTAGACTAGACTCGACTTTAACACTATCATTTATTAAATACTGTAAGAATTTAATTGGAAAACTGTACTGAATCTTCTTCTTCAAGTGCCATCTCCGCGGCGGAGGTCAGCAATCATCATAGCTATTCGGACTTTTGAGACGGCTGCTCTGAAAAGTTCATTTGATGTACATCCGCACCATGGTTGCGCAGCCATGACATTCTACGCCTCTCTATGCTTCTCCTTTCTTGAATATTTCCCTGCATAATCAGTTGGAACAAGATGTATTTCTCTTCACGTGTAATATGTCCGAGATATTCCAGTTTTCTTGTTTTAATTGTATTTTAAATTTTTATTTCTTTATTCATCTTTCTCAGAAACTCTTTGTTTGTGACGTGTTCTGGCCACGATATTTTCAGAATTCTTCTATACGCCCACAGCTCGAATAATCCCCATTGTTTCATTGATGTCGCATTCAAGATCCAAGATTCTATTCCATAAAACAAAGTCGAAAAAACATAGCACCCTCGCCAACCTAACTCTTATTTCCAATTTTAAATCCCTTGTACATAGCACTGAACTGTACTGAATATAATATGCCTACTCATTTTGCAGTCTGGACTTTCAGAACTCTTTCGATACAGTAGAGTTATAAGAAATCATAAGATCCATCGAAAAAGTAAAAATTAATTTAAAATATATTTAGACCATTAAAAAAATATATCAAAACGCTAAATTGCATCTTATAAATAATAAATAAATAATTAATAAAGTGAAATATGTTCCCAGATCAATTCGTCCTAATCATAACTTTAAATAATGATGTACTACATGCTATTAATTGGTTTCTTGTATTTTGGCAATACTGAGACTACTCTTTTCACCTGAATTTTACACGCACCGTTTCCTTCGACGTTCTAGTTGTGATATCTTTCTGTAATTTTGTATTATCATGCGAAATTCGGCCTTCGTCCATCCGCTGGTTATTTCTAGAACAGATGATCTTTTTATATAAAAATGCCACACCGGGCCAGCGTTAGAATATCAGTATTAGCGAAGTGATTTTGTAAGTGATACCCATGTGAATTGTAGAGTATAATAATTAATATAATTAGGATTTTAATATTCGTAATTTAGTGAGTTTACTTTTGGAGTTAAAATAAAGTTATTGAAACAACGTTTGCTTCACTTAATATCTGAACCTAAAGAAAAACGTAACACTATGATGCCTATAGTTTGTTCTAAATAGTACATCAGTGAGTATGCCGATTTATGATACACCATATAAATAGGCAAAATAACCAAAATACCGGTATTACTAAAAGTATTCGGCTATTATAGTAAGCAGTTTTTGGAAAATTGAAGGACATTATTGAAGAATGACACAATTCATTTAAACTTGAAAACTACAGTATAAATATATAATTAAACACATACAATACATTTATTTTGCTTGTTTATACATATATTGTTTATACGTATAAAAGCGGCAAATCAGATAAAGAACGGAAAAGCTGTTGGGGAAGATAATATCCCAATTGAAATAATAAAGATATTACTAGACGAACACATGGAAGTAATGGAAGATATATTTAACAAAATATACGAAACAGGCATAATACCAAATGATTGGCTGACATCGGTGTTTATACCACTACCAAAGAAAAGAAACTCCAAGAAATGTGAAGACCAGAGAATTATTAGCCTGATGAATCATATGTTAAAGCTTTTCCTACGAGTAATACACAATAGAGTATACAATAAACTAGACGAACACACTGGTCAAACTCAGTTTGGTTTTAAGAATGGGTTCGGAACAAGAGAAGCACTTTTTTCAATACGTGTGCTAGTTGGAAGATGTAGAGATGTCGATTCTGATGTATACTTGTGTTTTAGAGACTTTCAGAAGGCGTTTGACCTGGTGAAACATGATAAACTAATAGATATTTTAAGGTCATGTAATATCGACGATAAAGATTTAAGGATCATTTCAAACCTCTACCAAGAACAAAATGATAAAATCAGAATATAAAGCGAAACGTATGGAAAAATCAATATCGAAAAGGGAGTAAGACAGGGATGTGTCCTACCACCTTTGCTGTTCAATGTTTACTCTGAGGAGATATTTCAGAAAGCTTTGGAAGGCACCTCGGATGGTATAATTATAAACGGACAATGTATAAATAACCTGCGATATGCTGATGACACTGTCATACTGGCAGATAATGCTGAAGCCCTGCAACGCTTAATGGACCGAGTTACGACAGCCTGTAGAGAATTTGGAATGAAATTGAATACAAAGAAGACAAAAACGATGGTCATCAGCAAGCACCAAAACAGAAGGGTGAAGGTCAATGTCGACGGAACAGATCTGGAAAGAGTAACAAGAACAACGTACCTTGGAAGTAATCTTGATGAAACTTGGAACCACTCACTAGAGATAAGAATACGCCTGGAAAAGGCACGTACAATGTTTTACAAAATGCAAAAATTCTATGCAACCGCTAGCTGGGCATCTCATTGAGAAATAGAATACTTAAGTGCTATGTTTTCTCCACCTTGCTCTATGGTGTTGAAGCCTGGACAATGACAGAAGCAACACAAAAAAGAATCCAAGCATTCGAACTCTGGTGTTACCGTAAAATGCTCAGAATATCCTAGATGAGCAATACGACAAATGCGGAAGTCTTGCGGAGGATGAATAAGGAAAGAGAGCTTATGCTTATAATAAAAGAACGGAAAACACAATATTGTGGTCACATAATAAGAAATCAAAAGTATGAACTGCTCCAACTTATAGTCGAAGGCAAAGTCAATAGTAAAAGAGGACTAGGAAGAAGACGCAACTCTTGACTTAAAAACCTACGGCAATGGACGAACATGACCTCCATAGAACTATTCAGGGCTGCTACAAATAAGATTAAATGGACAAATGTAAAGGCCAACGTCCTTAAGGATAAGGCACCGTAAGAAGATACATAAATGGATTGGAGGACGCTTCGCTTACCAAAATATACAAGCAGAAAACTTGAGGAGTTCTAAGGTTTTCACTACGGCACAGAATGATACCCGAAAAGATTAGAAGCAGAACCAAAATTATAGATAATGACAGTTATAGACTCGCAAAACAGGAAAATAGAAAACAAAATTGGTATAGGCAACCATAGATACGTATTTCTGAATATTTATTCTCATCAGTAGTGTTCTCATCATCCAGTTAGAAAAGCAACATGTTAACTTGGAAAAGGAAGTAACGCGACCAATTTGTGGCAATATAGTTAGAAGACACTGATGGTTTCCAGGACAACAACTAACACCAACCATGGAGGTAGCAAGTTTAATCGATAATTAATATTTATTTTTAATAAAATATGGCTAAAATAAATAAACAAATGGTAATAAATAAATAATTTGAATTTATTTATTATTAAAAAAATTAATTTCGATAGAAAAGTAAAAACACAATATTTTCTTTTCCTTTTCGATTATTTTTTGTGGTTTGGCAACATTACATTAGCGTACCTTATTAGCTTAAGTTGTTAAGAGACCTCTAACTAATGAAAATATAGATAATAAAATTATATAACAGAACACGATTTTATGAACAGAAACTCAGAAAGCGAGAGAACGGTAATTATAGCTAGTGTGTGATAGATGGCGCGACGTGTCTTGTTTTTGTATTTAAAAACAAATCTATCAAAACATAAAATATATAATTTTGAAGAATATGAAGGGGATAGGAAAAAACCAGATATTTTATTTCTTTTCACAACTGAGTAAATTAAATTTTAATATTTAAAATCAATTACTTTTATTTCAAAAAGGGATTATAAACAGTAGTTTACATAAAACAGAATTTAACATTATAAAGTATTACAACTACATTTTTTTTTGTAACAATAAAACACTGAAAACTTTGTTTTCAAACTTCCACAAAAATTTATTGTAACTCTTATCACCACAGCTGTTTCGGCTGATTGCCTTTCTCAAGTGATTTATTTTTGGCATGCGTTTACACTTATACTCTTTATAGTCTCTAATGAAATAGATTGAGGAGGGGAGAACTGTTTGTCTCAAGTTGGTCATTCAGAATTATATCTTTGATTTTTAATTTGTTGATTTCCATAGATTCTAACAAGGATAGCTTAAGGTCTTTATTTTGAATCTGAAGAATTTTAAATTCGTCGTTAAAAGAATGATTGTGATCTAGAAGGTGAAGTGCGTATGTGGAATCTGTTTTTCTATTATTGAAAGCCCTTTTATGTTCTGCTATTCGTTTGTTAAAGTTTCTACCAGTTTGACCGATGTAAGTTTTTGGACAGTAGCCACATTTAAGTTTGTACACACCACTGTGTAAGTGTTTTTATTTTGGCTCTTGTTGTTTTTGATATATTTGCCTAGGTTGTTATTTGTTCGGAAAACTGGTGTTATTCCTTTCTTTTTTATGTGTTTGGCTATTTTTGTTGTAATTTTGCCTGTATATGTAATCGAACAGAAGGTACTGGGTTTTTTCTCTGGTAGTGGAAATACTAATTTCAGGGCTTTCTTGTGTAGTTTTTATTTAACATTTTATTAATTGTTTGTTCATTGTATTCGTTGTTTACTGCTTTTTGTTTAATTATATTTAATTCTATCTCAAAGTTGTATTTTGACATCGGAATTTATGTAAATCTATGTAACATACTATAATATGCTGCCAGTTTATGTTGTGTTGGATGGGATGATGAATTGTGTATAGTCGTGTCAGTATGGGTAAGTTTGTGAAATATGGAAAAGTCATGTTTGTTTTTAAATCTGATAATTTTTAAATCTATAAAATTTATAGATTGATTTTGTTCTGTTTCTATTGTACATTCAATATGACTATGAAGTGAATTAATATATATATATATATATATATATATATAATATATATATAATATATATATAATATATATATATATATATATAATAAGATGCCTTAAACCCAGCCGATGTAGGGAGCGACCACTGCCGAGTATTATGTAAAATAAGAATCATCCTGAAATACTTCACACCTACGAAAGCGGTGACAACACAAACAAAAATTAAAGTTTAAATACGGAATCCACGGAGTACTTATACAAAAAAAAATATCACAGGAGATCGCTGGGAATTAAATATATATGAAAACGATAACATCGAGGAAAGCTGGAAAAACTCAAAAATACCATAATTGACGCAGCAACAGAACCACTTGGAGAAAGGAAAGTAACAAACACTAACATATAAAAGAGAAAACCCCATGGTTTAGAGAGGAAGTAAAGACAGAATGTAAAGAAAAAAGAAAGCCTTTTGGAGTAAAGAACACAACAAATACAACAGGCATACAACCACTATAAACGAATCAGAAATGAAACGAATACTTTAGTTAGACAAATGAAAAGTGAACACTGGCAGAGCTTCTCAAAACAGATGGGACACGACTTGTATGGAACACAAAAAGAAATATGGAACATGTTTAAAGGACAAAAAAAAAAGAGATGAACAAACTGATAAAAATGAAACAAGTTCAGAAGGAAACATAAGTAGGCTGCTTTCTATCCCTATTTGCTAAAGGTGATGATAATGAACCACCAACACCAGAGGTGACGACAAACAAAGAAATAAATATTGAGGAGAAAGAGGTAAAGGAAGTATTAAAAATAATAATAAAAAGAAAATCAGGAGGAGAGGACTGAAAAGCGAACGAACTCTAAAGTACGGAGGACCAGATCTGGCCAAATAACTATAACAATTAATCCAAAAATAATTGAACAAAACAGAATTTTTCAAGAATTTAGATCAAGCATCCTAATACCTCTGTTAAAAAGGGAAATTACATAAAGAAATAATTTATTAAATACAACACTAAAATTAACAACCAAAGTGATTACAAAGAAACTGAATGAAATTATAACACTAGCAGAAGAATAACAAGGTTTTAGGTCGGGAAGATCATGCACCAACGCTATATTTATACTGAGACAAGTGCAAGAGAAATCACTAGAATACAACAACTTGGCATATGTATGTTTCGTAGACCTTAAGAAGACATTTGACCGGGTCAAATCAAAGGACGGATCCACTTATTTTACGCAAGAAAGAACAAACAAAATCTACATACCTCTAGGAATGATCAAAACGTTCAAAAATATCTACCAAAACTATATTTATTTCTATATTTTTGGAGATTGTATCATCTATTATGCTTGCTGCAGTCGATGCTTCCATTTTTATTTTCGTAAACTTAGAATGCCTTTAATTCCCACTCTTTTTATTTTTCATGTCGTTCTCTTTTGTTGGTTGGTTCATTAGGCGGGTTTTGCGAGCTGTACAAGGTTTAGTACAATTCTTCAACTATTGTTATGTTACATTTGCCCTTTCTCTTCCTCATGATTGGTGTCTTTAATTTTGATAATTTTCTGGATACCCAGTGTTGGTTTCAGATATTTTAAGCCTCTGTTGTTTTCAATGTCTCGCTCTATTAAGTTCGCGTTCCATTTTTTGATGTCAAATTTTAGTTCTTTCCTAATTAAATTAAATATTGCAAGGGAAAAGTGTTTTTGAAGTGTGTGTAGCTTACAAAGATATCCACAGAACTATGTTGAAAAGTATAAGTGCTTAAGATCCCGTGGACTGACCGAGTCACAAATGAGGAGGTCCTTAGAAGAATGAATAAGAACCGAGAGGTACTGACCACTATCAAATCTCAAAGTTCTTCGGACATATTATGCGAAATGAATGCTATATTATACTCTCCTTCAAACCGTCCTGCAAGGAAAAATATTTGGAAAACGAGGTCCAGGAAGAAGAAGAACATGGTTAAATAACCTCAGAATCTGGTTCAATACAACATCTCTGCAGCTTTTCCGCGCTGCTGCAGATAAAATAAACATTGCCATGATGATCGCCAACATTCGTAACGGATAAGCACATCAAGAAGAAGAAGAAGCGCTGTTAAAACTTTCTAGTAGTAATCTTTGTAATAAAATGACCAACACGGAATTTGCGCTTTTTTAATTCATCGATTATGAATTTTTTTATTGGTTTTGCAAACAATCAAATATATTTTTTTATAATGTACTTTTTTAGAAAAAAGAAAAAAAATCGGATAATTTCGACCGTAGGATTAGATCGACCATCGGCATTAGACTGACCATTCACGTTCCGACTTTTAGTCCGACTAGTGGTCCAACTTCTGCAGTTGGATCTGAAATCGGACCGTGAGTGGGCTAGTTGGATTAGTTTGACAACTAGTGGTACGACTCGGAACATCTAGTGGGACGACTTAAAGATCTGACTTCCGACTAGAGACCAAGTCGGAGCGGAATGGTGAAGTTGGAAGTCGGATCACAGGTTGGATCGAAAATTTCCTGGGTCAGTTGACCTTCGGCACCTGTAACGTATGGGATTTCTATGAATTAGTTTACGCAAAGATCCTTAGTACGCAAATTATTAATAGAAAATAAACTTTCAATTGCACAAAAATTACCATTAATAAAATACAGGATTCTTAATCATAATCTACTTTTTGTTGAGCAAATCATTTTCCTTTCTATAAATCTATTTTGGACACTCCCACACAGGTACAATTTCCAACACTCCGGATTGGCTACAGAAGAATTATCAACAAATAACGAAAATTAAATCATAGTTGTAGCAAAGATCCCTAGTTCGCAATTGAATAATAGAAAACAACTTTCAATTGAACGAAAAATTATTCCTATTAAAAATATACCATACACATACAACAAAATTAATCTCAGCTCCAGTTTAAAACAAGTTTTTATTTCTTTCTAAAATAGAATATACCTACACAAATCCTTAAAAAAATATAATTTTTTCCTACATTTTAAAAAGTCATAAAAACTAAGAGTCGAAAAAGATAATTAGTTCAGCCCTAGACAAATAACTAGAGAAACAAAACCTAATTTTTAAACATACATATCTTAACATACATATGATAAGGATAACAACACAATGCTACCCTCCTTTCCTCCCCCTAATTATATTTTGCATAGGGTTTAATTGATACATTTTTTGATTAAGCGATGTACACCGTCGTGAAAACAAACTAGAACTAAAGTTGGACCGCTAGTTCGATAGAAAGTCGGAGCGTGAGTGGAGACGAATATCCAACTAGTAGTACTACTAAGTGGAACAGCAAGTCGGAATCGACCAAGCGCTAATATTTGGATATACATTTAATTTTAATATTTTAATATTATTTTACAGTGAGCATGGGTCACAAATATACACTGACGCTTTTTCAGCGTTAGTACTGTCAACATGGGCCCAAGTTTCAGAAAAACGACACCAAATGTCATTATCATGTCCGAATTGCTCAGAAATGGTACAGATTTCATCACCTTCAACCGGAATTTTCCTTTTATATGCAACTTTTCTTGTAACATTTTGTAATGTTTCAGTATTTTTCTCCTTTTTTGCTTTTTAATTTCGAGCTCAGCTTTTAATGGAGTAGAAGTTAATATTTGCGAATGTTATCTTTTTCGCTATGAAGTTGGAAGATGAAAGACTGGAACTGGTCAGAAATCTTGGAATGACGTAGTTTTGTTTTTTTTCCTAATTTTTTAAATTTTATCATCATCGTCGCTTAAGGTGTCTTCAGCAACTTTTACCAAATTAAATTCAGAATCGGACGAATTTGATGACAATATATTGTGTAAGATGAATCCTAAGAAAACAGAGATGGTCCTCTTTACCAGGAAAAGAAGAATCACGGGCTTAATACCCCCAAGGATTCTAAACTACAGTCTAAATTTTTCTGACGAGGTGAAGTACCTTGGTATTACCCTTGACAGGAAGTTAACATGGAACTCACACCTAGATGGTAGAGCTACAAGAGCATATATTGCCTATGAACAGTGTTGACGAACGGTTGGACGCACCTGGGGCCTCACGCCCAGGGTGATCGCCTGGGTCTACACCGCTGTCATTAGGCCAATGCTAACTTACGGAGCTATTGCTTGGGCACCAAAAGTGCTACAGGCAACAGCGATTAACAAACTAAACCATATTCAGCGGATGGCTTGCATAAATATAACAGGTGCCATGAAAACAACACCAACTGCTGCAATGAAGTTGATCATTGGCATCACGCCTCTAGATATATATGTCAAAGAGTTGGATGCGTTACCAGTACTACAGGCAGGCTGCGACTCAATTGAACCAAAGTTCGTCTTTAACTAACCCTACAAAATTGAAACAAGATAGTGCATGGAGACAAACGTGGCAAATGCCTGTTGCATATACACCGATGGCTCCAAAATGAAAGGAGGCTCAGGATGCGGGATATACTCCAGATCACAGAACCTAGAATAAAGTGGGGTATGGGCAAAAATGCCAGTGTAGTTCAGACAGAACAGACTGGTATCTCCATAGCCGCAAAAGAGATAACCCAAAAAGGTATAGCAGGGAAAACTATAATGATCTGCACAGATAGCAGACAAGCGCTACTAACCTTGAATAGACCACGTGTCACATCAGGTTTAGTAATGGAGTGTCACGAGTCACTAACTCAAGCTTTGGATGGTAATACCATCATCCTGAAGTGGGTTAAAGGACACAATAGGAATAAAGGCAACCGCATTGCTGACCAATTATCTAGGAAGGCGGCAGGCCTAAGACTCTTAAGACCTGGGGATCTTTTTGGTTGGTCAACTACAACAATCGCGGAAATTGTCAAATGTCACTCCCATACGCAAACCGTAAAAAGATGGGAAAAAGGGAAAGGATGTAAACTTGCGAGGGTAACACTAAGTAACCTTGAAGAGTCAACATCAAAGAAGTACTTGGGAATGACCAGGAAAAATCTACGTTTGGCAGTTGGTTTTTTAACTGGTCATTGTCAACTAAGCAAACACCTCCACACACTGGGGCTAGTAGACACACCTCTATGTAGGAAGTGTGAACGAGAAGACGAAACTGTAGAGCATGTCCTATGTGAATGTCCAGAGTTATCGTTAATACGAGAGTACGCGTTCGGCGAGTCCTGGCCCACACCTGGCCACATAAGTGAGATGTCTCCTGGTGACTTGTCCATCTTCCTAGAAATGGCAGGATAGACAATGACCTAAGGGTGACAGCTCTAAATCAATAAAGAAGGTTGCTTCAGATTTAGTTGTCTGAGAAGTAACTGTTGGAGATTGGAAGCGTAAGCGGAATAAAATCGAACAGTGGGTCAACCGAAGTGTGAGTGGTGGTAGTGGATTGGCCCGGAAGACTATGAAGAAAGGGGACTATGAACAAACTTCTGAGGCATTGTTGTGGTTTTCACAAATGAGAGGATTAGGCAGTCCGATAAGTGGTCCAATACTCCAAGCAAAAGCTATTGAATTCCAGAAGAAGTTTATAGATGGAGGAGAAAAGGTTTGTACTAGTAAAGGATGGATGGACTTATGGAAAAAGAAATATGGCATCCGACAATTGAATATTTGCGGCGAAAAACTTTCTGCTAACTCAACTGAAATTGGAACATTTTATTTAAAATTACAAGACATTATCCTTAAAAATGGATTTACTTCAGATCAAAATATTTAACTGTGATGAGACAGGCCTTAACTTTAAAATGCTTTCATCGAAAACACTAGCTGCTAAAAATGAAGGAACTGCACCAGATTACAAAAAAAGCAAACAGAGAATCACAATCATGATTTGCAACAATGCTTCTGGTTCATTAAAATTAAAACCTCTTTTAATCGGAAAATCCAGAAATCCAAGAGCATTCAAAAAAGTCCAAATAAATTGCTTACCTACAATCTATAGCAACCAACGCAATGCATGGATGGACTGCAACACTTTTAAGGACTGGTTTTTTAATGAGTTTGTGCGAGTATATCAAAGACAAAGATCATGATAGTGGATAGACTACACAACAATCATCCACACATAACCACAATTGACCGGTTGGAGGTTGTGAGCTTATACTTATATCTGGGATCATTAATCACAAACACAGGGTCATTACAAGAAGAGATTAAACGTAGATGTGATCTAGCAAAAGTTGCCACAGCAAAAATGACTAAAATATGGAAGGAATGTCAAATTTCAAGCGCGATAAAGATGAGGTTGATCAACTACTTAATATTCTCAATACTGACCTACGGATGTGAATCTTGGACTCTGAGACAATCGGAGAGAAAAAGATAGACGCTACTGAAATGTTCTGTTGGAGACGAATGTTACGAATTCCTTGGACCGACCGTAGAACAAGTAATTCAATTTTAAGAGAGCTAAAAGTTAGCCAACGACTCTCTAGTAAAGTCCATCTCCAACAATTAAAATATTTTGGGCATGTTATGAGAGCAAACACAGAAAACATGGAAAGACTCATAATACAAGGAAAGGTAGAAGGCCGAAGATCACGAGGAAGATCCCCAACAAGATGGATAGATCAAATTACAGGAATATGCCAAAGACCTATGCATGAATTAAAAGAAATGACCAGAGACAGAGATCTCTGGAGACGGACAATACACGACATCACGTCGACCACTACACTCCCCCTGGAGGGTCAGGAGTGAAGAGAGGAGCCAGTCATTAATGCCTACCTAATACACAAAAATCTGCCCGGAAAGCTTTGTTGTTGTTGGACAAAGGGAGAGAGGCACAATCCCACCGAGATGCGAGTGAATTGAATAGTGGTGACATACGAGCTGTGTTCCTGCCACCCAATGTGACGTCTCTCATCCAACCCCTAGACCAAGGCGTTATAGACGCAATGAAGAGGAATTATCGGCGGAAGCTTCTTCAGATACTGCTAACTAAGCTGGATAAAGGACTGACTGTAATTGAGACATTAAAGATCACGGTTAAAGATGTCTGCTATTGGATTTCATCTGCTTGGGACGACGTAAAAGTATCCACTATTCAAAAGTCGTGGAAAAAATTATTTAAGATAAACAACAAAACACAAGACGTTTAAAATGAAACTGCTGACTGTGAAGTTGATTATATAGCCAACCTAGCCAATCAATTACCAGTAGAACAACCAATCGGAAACCAAGACGAAGAAATGGAACTGACAGATGATGCAATTGCCAATCTAGTTCTAAACGTCACTCATGAAGAAGACGAAGAAGATACAGATGAGATAACTTAAAAGATTTCTCATTCTGATGGATTGAAGTCCCTCGAAGCAGCTCTCGCATACATTGAGCAACAAGAAGAATTGACACCATTTTCAACGTTGGCGCAACATCGCCGCATCAAAAAGAGGAATGAAGTTAAAACAAAAACCAATCAAAAACTTTTTTAAACAGTAACATTTATAAGGTAAATTGTTTTATCTTTTATACTACTTTTATATTAGTTTTTAGTTATTAAAATAAACACATAAATCATTATTTACGTAGGTACACATTTTTCTATCAGTATAACCAATCTCAGTGTTAACCGAGTTTTTTCGGTATCTGAGGTAGTCACGGTCCCAATTACCTCGGATAATCTCGAGTCTACTGTACTGCATATTTTCCCAAATATCAAGTATAATCGATTTTAACCGAGACAGTACAACGAATCCAATTTTTTTTAAACTTAAGATATATATAAAACATACGTAAGATTAGATATAAATTATGGCAAAATTGTGGCAACACTTGATGTTTGTTTGTAACTATTTAAAGTTTGTCATATACCTATATGACTAGTGTTTGTAATTTTGTTCTAAATGTGTTGTAATTGCCATACGATAAATAAATAAATAAATATGACAAAATATCATCTGTATCCATGAAACGTAAAATCATCGAGCAAAAAGATAAAAGAGGGAATATAAAGGTAGTGGGGACAAAAATATTGTTAGACAGGAAGTGCTATCTTGAGAGGCCACTTTAAACAAGGAAAGACAGTCTCTTTCCTTGTTTAAGAAATCAAATTTAGTTTGGTTATGTTATTGTTTGTCCCAACTGTCTCATGAAATTTTATTTATATTGAAGTTTTTTACCAATTGTGTCACTTTTTAGACTATTATCGTTAATAATTAATTAAAACTTTCTCGCCTGAAAAATATTTTATAGCTATTGTTAATAAGTGTCGGAAAATTTAAATTTGGCGCCTTTGCATTTCCGGATATGTCCGCCATCAGAGGCCACTTTTTTGGTCTCCTTTTCATAACGATTAGATTCCCTCTTTATTTTTTTTGCTCGATGCGTAAAATTCAATACATTTAGAAAACACAACAGTATTCTTTCCTTAATAAAAGCAACACACTTTTAATAAAGAAAATAGATAGTACAAGCAAAACTGATACCATACACACAGGATGAGTGGTGTTACCATACTAACGGTATAAAAAAATTAGGTACATTCGGGACCATAATTTCGCTCGTATGGAGCCAAGTTTGTGAGATTTGAAATTTAACAAATCATTAACTAGAATAGAACCTCCATATTCAAATATTTGTAGCCGAATGTTATTAGGCTTTCCTGTGCACTAAAACTGTATATTCAGAGTACAAACATATATTTTTATTCTTTTCAGAAATTTGACACCACTCTAAACTATCCCAGTAAAATCGATATATATTTCAAAATCCGGTCCTGAAGTAAACGCACTTGATCTTGAATTTTTCAGAAAAATAAAAACGCAGTGGCTAAAATTACTACCCTCGGGAACTACCTATAATAACTATTAGTCCCTTTTTCTTTTTTCAGACGATTTTGTCGTTTTAGCTGGCATTAAGTGAGCATATCGAAAGAAATAAAGGAGAGTGAGTATACCCATTATCGTGGGAGGAAGGTGGAAACTAAAGAAACCGCGACCAAAGAGTAGGCGGGGCATAAGGCAATATTTCAAAGTTCAATTATACCGCAGAACACGTTAGGACTGAACGAATAAAGTGATTTACAGTGGCGGGTATAAGTATAAATTTATTAAAGAATTAACAGCTCTTTTTTTGTTTTATACAAAGGATATGTGAAGTGACTTTTAAACAGTTAGTGGTCTAAAGCAAATAATTAAAAATCGGTTAATATAATACATAATATTAAGAGTTTACAAGATATACAGGTGTTAATAATTCATAACTTACAACTCAATATAATGTATTATAGTATATAGTATAGTATATTATACTATATTATAGTATATTCTCCATGTTATATATGTACTGTACAATTTACTGAATATTTAAAACTAACTTAACAAAAAAAAAACACACACACACACAAAGTCTACAGTTAATACTGTTCATATACGAAGATTTAGATATTTAAAACTGACTGAAAACTAAATATTTGGCTTCAAATTAGCGATGTCGGTTGTTTTGTTTATTGCAGATGGGTTCTTAAGGATCTCACACATTTCAACAAATGAGCGTTTCTGATGGTTATTTTGTTTCGACAGTATTTCATATTTGTGAAGTCAATGTGATGTTTGGTGGAAATGGCATGTTGTGCAAGGCACAAGAGGGTTTGGAAAGTCTAATCTCACTTTTATGTGAAGCTATACGCACTAGAAGAGACCGGCTGGTCTGGCCAATTTGCACGAGTTGCATTCAGAACAAGGTATCTGATAGACAACATTCGTGTGCTCTAACGAGCTTAGTGGAGTTCTAGATTTAAAGAATAACTTTCCAACAGTTTTTGAATAGCTTAGTAAGCTTGTTCGTAATGTGTGGGAAATAGGGAAGAGAGCATATTTTTGGCTGGTTCTAAGGTTAACAGGGAATTGGTCGTATGTATGCTATTGGATATGGAGGCTAGTATTGCACCGTTAGGTGTTTCCGAAATAGAGTAACCGTAGCTTTTAGAAAAAAGATATCTGTTGATGATGGTATGATGGTTTGTATCTCATTGGGTGTGTAGAGTGGTAATTTAAGAACCGGTTGCTCGCCATTTTTTTTCCGTACCACACTTCTAGTGCGTATAACTTCACATAAAAGTGAGATTAGACTTTCCAAACCCTCTTGTGACCTTGCACAACATGCCATTTCCACCAAACATCACATTGACTTCACAAATATGAAAATACTGGCGAAACAAAATAACCATTAGAAACGCTCGTTTATTGAAATGTGTGAGATCCTTAAGAACCCATCTGCAATAAACAAAACAACCGATATCGACAATTTGAGCCAGGTTTACTACTCTCTCATCTTACAAAATAAATAATACCAATTATCTCTTTAGTTAAAATGTGACTTATTTTCCATTTAAAATAATAACACAATCACCCCATATTTCCAAGTTTAAAAAAATCAAATATTTCCGCCATACAAATCCACCCGTCCAACTAATTATTTAACGACCCCGTAGAAGTTAATAATTGTGTCTCAAATCTTCACAGAGATTGGAATTTGGTTGACATATGGCCCTTAAATTTTCGGTATCGCGTCGCGTCGTTTGCATAGATTGCAATAAATCAGTTGTTGTTTGTCTTCATTTGAGGAACATCTCTAAATGAAGCCAAATGTATGTTTTAAATATTCAAATCTTCGTATCTATGTATATGAATAGTATTAACTGCAGAGTTTGTGTGTTTTTTATTTTTTTTTTGTTAAGTTAGTTTTAAATACTGAGTAAATTGTACAGTACACATATACCATCGAGAATATATTACATATTGAGTTGTAAGTTATGAACTATTAACACCTGTATTTCTTATAAACTCTCTTTTATCTGTTGTTATTTTAGAAAACTGATGAAGCCTTAGAAATATAAGGCGAAACGTCTTTAATCAAACTAATGAAGTAGTCGACTTCTTTTTTTTATTTGCCAACCTGAATGACCGATTAAACCTCTGAATTCATAAGTTGATAACTCGCAACAAAGGAAAAAATATATATAATAAAATATGTGTATAAGATGGAAGGCAACTGTATATACGTATTTCGGACTATTGGTCATCTTGAATAGGGTGCAGCCAAGTTAGAAAAGGAGCATGTTAACTTGGGAAAGGATCATTACAGAAGCAATGCCACAAATTTGTGGCAACAATGTTTGAATACTGATGTTTTCAGAGCAACAACTAACACACATCTACAGAGGAAGCTAAGCTACCTGAGGAAAGGAATGAGGAAAGAAAAAGGTTATTGCGAGTTAATAGTATAATAAAGTTAGACGGTATCGGCATAGCTCGCAACAAAGAAAAAACATATATATATATATAATATATATATATATATATATATATATAATCAAATATGTGTATAAAATGGAATAGAATTGTATGTATGTATTTCTGACTATTGGTCGTCTTCAGTATGGTACAGCCAAGTTAGAAAAGGAGCATGTTAGGAAAATAATGCCAAACGTTTCACACAACAAGAAAAACGTTCCTTCAACCTTTATTTTACTACTAACTCGCATTAACCTTATCCTTTTTCCTCACCTTGTGGGAATATTCAGAGCCTCCTTGGCTCTGTAATATATTCCTAGAAAGTGGAGAGGGGTACGTGTGCTCTTCATACCAAAACCAGGTAGGATGGACTACACCCTACCAAATGCTTTTCGGCCCATTAGACTAACATAGTTTCTCTTGAAAACGATGGAAAGGCTATTGGAGTGGCACATAAGGGCCACATAAGCCATGAAGTTCTAGTTCATAACCCACTTCACCCAAATCAGCATGCATATAGTTCGGGAAGATCTAGCGATTCTACACTACATCGAGTAGTGGGAAGAATTGAAAGATCGCTGGATAATAAAGAATACACCCAAGGTATATTCATAGACACTGAGAGAGCGTTTGATAAAACCACATTCCCAACCATCACCCAATAGCTGAAGTCAGGAATGTTCCCCTGGCCGTAAGCGAATGGATATTCAGTATGCTCTCTAATAGAGCAATGAGCATAAATGTAGAAGACGTTTCTGTTAGAGCCACGGTTACGAGGGAGTGGCCAAAGGGAGAGGTGCCATCAACACTCCTCTGAAACATAGTTCTAGATACCCTGGTTGGCCAACTCAGCAGCAAAGGATGCTACACAATAGCCTATGCAGACGATATTGCTGTCTGAATAAAATAAACCATATTCAGCGGATCTTCTTCTTCATGTACCATGTCCTTATAGAACATTGGTTACCATCATAGCTATCTTAATTTTATTTATTACCACCCTAAATAGCATGCTTGTATCAACACCCTACCAATCTCGCAAGTTCTCAACCATAAGGTTCTTCTTCATCTTGGACTGCATTTGCTGCTATTTTCCTTGCATGATATTTTGTAGCAACCTATATTTGGACTCTCATAACATGTCCGAAATACCAGCTTTCTCTGCTTGATGCTTATTATGATCTCAGTAGTCTTGCTGACACGTTCTAGTATTATGGAGTTTCGAATCTTCTCCACCCAGGAAACTTTTGAAATTCTTCTATAGCACCACATTTCGAAAGGTTCAAGGCGATTTAGATCGATTTTATTCACAGTCCAGAACTCGACACCATAAAGTAAGACCGTAAAGACGTAGTAGCGAAGTAGGCGGATCCTCAATGCCAATTTTAGATCTCTGTTACATAACACCTTGGACATCCTTCTAAAAGCAGCTTAGCCTGCTTTATCCTAGATCTAATTTCGCCGTGACTTTCTGCGTTACAATTTAATTGCTGTCTAAGGTAAACAATTTTATCATTCATTCAACGATTCAGCGGATGGTTTTCATAAATATAACAGGTGTCATGAAAACAACACCAACTGCTGTAGGGAAGGATCCCGTTTCTGGCGGGAAGAGCTGGATGTGCTATCTCTGCTACGGGCAGGCTGCGACTCAATTAAATCAAAGTTTAAACCTTACAAAATCGAAACAAGATAGTATAGAAACACAAACGTGGCAAATGCGTATTGCGTATACACCGATGTTTCCAAAATAAAAGGGATATACTCCAGATCACTGAACCTTAGAATCAAGTAGAGTATGGGCAAAAATGCCAGCGTAGTTCAGACAAAACTGGCTGGTATCTCCATAGCCTAAAAAAAACCAATAGCCGAAAAAACTATTCTAATTTGCAGAGAGAGCAGACAAGTGCTACTAACCTTAAACAGACCATGTGTCACATCAGGGTTTGAAATAGAGTGTCAAGAGTCACTATCTCAAGCTTTTAACGGTAATACCCACATCTCAAGGTAGGTTAAAGGACACAAGAGGAATAAAGGCAACCGCATTGCTGACCAATTGGCTAGGAAGGCAGCAAGTCTGAGACTCTTAGGACCTGGGAATCTCTTTTGTTGGTCAACTACAACGATCGCGGAAATTGTCAAATGTCACTTTCATACACAAATATGAAAAGATGGGAAAAAGGGCAATGATGTAGACTTACAAGGGTTACACTAAGTAACCTGAAAAGTACCAAAAGAAGTATTTGGGAATGACCAGAACAAACCTTCGCTTAGCACTTGGTTTTTTAACTGGTCATTGTGAATTAAGAAAACACCTCTACACACAAGGTCTAGTAGACACACCTCTACGCAGAAAGTGTGAACGAGAAGACGAAATTGAAGAGCATGTCCTATGAGAATGCCCGGAGTTATCGTTAATAGGAGAGTATGCGGTCGACGAGTCCTGGTCCACACCTGCCCATATAAGGGAGATGTCCCTGGTGACTTGTCCGCCTTCCTAAAAAGGGCAGCATGGACAATGAGCTAAGGACGACAGCTCAGACACAGATACCATCTTCATACGTTTCCATTTGGCTTTGAAGTTTTAAGAAATTTTCTTCTTATTGTTTCATTATTATTTCATTTTGTAGTTTGTTTTGTTATTTTAACTTACGTATCAAATTTTTATTTTGTTGTGTATTTCCTTCTTGCATTTCTTACATTTGACTTGTTTGTTTCTGTAATGCCTTTTCTTATCTTTCTGCCAATAATCTACTCTCTTCTTGTTTTGTTTTCATCACTTGACACAATTATTCAAACATGATGATACTTGTTTGCTAGTTTTTTATGCATGTATGTCTAAAAATAACCCTTTGTTTTTTAAATTTAAGTTTAGGGGAAGTGTGCCTATGTTGGACCCCTGCCTATGACGGACCCGCGGCTGTAATTTTAAATAGCGCGCGGTTACATAAACATTGCTGGTTGCCGCTTGCGCACGAAGTTTGTAGTTTAGTATTTGCAAAGTTTCAGACACGTGGCTGTTTGTAAACAGTAAATTTGTAAAATAAAATTAAAATTTGGCGTTGATGATCTAATAAATTTTTTTGGTAAGCAGCATTTTACTGGTAACATACGTTAAGCTAAGTGTTGCTTTGAAGGATTGTCAGTTGAACTGTCAAAGTTTGAATACGCATTTCAAAGTTTTCTGCGCATTTTTGTAATTTAAGTACAGTATATTTTACGAATTTGCGCTTATTTTGGATTAGAAATTAAAGCTTGGATAATTGTTATTCCAGGTTCGTTTTTTTTTGAAGTTTGATGGTGGAAGGTGGAAAAATACAAGTAAGAGCCCTACTAACATTTTCTTTGTGATCCTATTCCTTTACACATTTCTTAATCTTCTATATAGTCAAACCACATTTAAACGTTTTGGTAGATTTAAACTTTGTTAACGTTCGCCATTATGGAGGAAAAAATTCCTCCCGACCGGCCACCAGATCCCGACCCTAATATAAGTCAAAATCTGCCTAAAAAGAATGCTACAGAGAATGTAAACATTAAGGAAAAAAGTTTATATTCTGAATCAGATTTGGGGCCCTTTGAGGTCTTTGTTCAGGGTAAAAATAGTAATGTGGGTAACTATCATGTCCTAAGTATTGCTAAGACTATCTTTAATTTAAAACTGAAAGATATTTCTAAGTTTGATAGAAAGGGAAAAAATAGAGTTGGGGTAGTATTCAAGGACAGACAATCTGCCAATTCGTTTATCCTTAGGAAGGACTGGGAAGAATTAGGTTATGAGGTTTTCATTCCCACTCATCTTATCTCTTGTAAAGGTATTGTTAGGGGAGTTTTTAAATCTTTGTCAGAAGAGGAAATTAAAACGTCAACTTCTACTAATCTACCCTTTTGTAAAGTTATCTCTGTTAAAAGAATGAATAGAAGGGTTATGCAAAATAATTCAGAAACCACTTTCATCCCTACAGGTACTATTTGTTTAACTTTTTCTGGAAGGAATATCCCTAAAGAAATTGAAATTTATGGTCTGCCTATGAAGGTGATACCCTTTGTTAGTCCAGTTCTCCAATGTCATAATTGTCTTTTATATGGGCATTCTCTTTCTCAATGCAAGGGAAAAAACAGATGTGTTACTTGTGGTACAAATCATGATTCTCCCTCGTTTGTACGGTGCAGTAGATTTTGTATGTTCTGTAAAACAGCAGATCATGATTCTAGACATCCTGAATGTAAAGAAAGAAAAAGACAAAAGAGTATTAAAGAACTTATGTCATTTGCCAACTTATCATATTATGAAGCTAACCAAAACATTCCAAGGGAAACATCTAGCCCAAAGTTGAACATTAAGGATTTTCCTAATCTTGTAACTAATTCATCCTCTGCAAATAGTATTTCAATTCAAGAGAGGAGATCAGTTGCTACATCCCTGTCTTCAAATTCTGCCTCCTACAGTCAGATTACAAAATCTATTCCATCAAAAAGGAAAAGAACATTAAATATAGGCTTTGATCAAAGTTCTCATTCTAAAGTATTGAACAATCCTAATGGGAGATCCCCCAAAGAATCTCCTAGTTTCTTTATAAATAATTCTCAGACCCAAAGAGATTTAAATCAGGCTATATTAATGCTCAATCAAGATCACAAGGATTTGGTTATGACATTTATTGGTGAATTGATTAATAAAAATTATACTTCTCCTAAGGATCATGGTGGATTAAATGTAGAGATTGGTAATCATAAAAACAAAAGTGTATCACATAATGCTATAAGTACTAGTCAGGAACGAGGAGGGATGGAGGTATCTGGGTCTGAGGACTCAGAATACTAATTCCCCTCTCGTCTTGACCTGGTACATACATGTTTTTAACAATTTATATTTTCAATCATCACGCCCCACTAACTATTATACAATGGAATATAAGATCTTATAATACCAATGTTGATAACTTAAAAGTCCTTATTAAAGACTATAACCCTGATATTGTCCTCATTAGTGAGTCTTGGCTCTCTAACCAACATACAATTAGATGCAGAGGGTATCACATTATCAGAAAGGATCGAGGTGATGGATATGGGGCTTAATTACCCTTATCAAATACAATATAGATTTTCGGGATATTCATATTAACAATCCTGGTTTTAATTCAGATGTTCAATTTCAACTCACCTTTTTACCCAAGTATAATTTAAATATATTAAATATATATTGTCCTTCGGACAATCTCATTTCCAAAAAATGCTGGTCTTCTTTGGTCAACTCAATTAACAAACCTCTACTGATCATGGGTGATTTAAATTGTAATCATAGAGCATGGGGAAGCTCAAGAGATAGTGTTAATGGCAGAAATATTTTGCAAACTGCAGAAGATCTTAAGTTAATTTTTCTTAATGATGGTTCTCCAACAAGATTGGTTCGTCCTGGTAGCAGCAAATCAGTAGTTGACTTATCATTGGCTTCGATAGATGTGGCACCCAAAATTAGTGGATGGACCACCATTCCAGATACAGGATCTAGTGATCATTTTCCCATTCTATGCTATGTCGGTATCCCAACACAGGACTTTAATCAGGTTTCTAAAAGAAGAAATTTCAAAAAGGCTGATTGGGTTTCTTTCCATGAAAAACTAGAGGGTATTTTCTCATCGTTTCCAATTGAGGACTATGAAAATTTTATCGAATATATATCATCAGTGGCAGACACATCAATTCCTTGGACCTCCTCTTATAACAACAAATATCACATTCCATGGTGGGATGATTCATGTGCTCATATAATACAAAAGAGAGTTTCAGCTATTAATACATTTAAAAATTCTCCTAGTGTTGAAAACTATATTGAGGCTAAAAAATTCATAGCGAAAGCTAGAAAATTCCTAAAATTAAAGCGAAAAATCAGCTTTAGATCCTATTGTAGCAAACTAAATAGAAATACTCCCCTTAAAGATGTTTGGAATAAAATTAACAAGGTTTCTGGTAGTAAATTGTCTCTTTTATCTCAATTGCCACCACAGGAGGTAGCTCAGGAAATTTTAACATTTCTCTCACCTATTTCTGGCGACTTTGAATTACTTTTCAGTCCTCTGCAGTATTCGGAGAAACCCATATCATTTGATGAATATCACAATACTCTTTTTTCTAAAACTGATTCTGCTGTGGGTCCTGATCAGGTTTCATACTCTATGTTAAAAAATTTACCGCACTCTGGATCATTACTCTTAATTCAATTCTTTAATGAATGTATCCGGAAGGGACAGGTTCCTCTTTCGTGGAAACAAACGGTCATATTACCCATTGTTAAGCATGGAAAGGATAAAACTGACCCACTTAATTATAGGCCAATAGCTCTATCATCGTGTGTTGGTAAAATGCTGGAAACATTAATTAAAAACAGAATTGAATGGTTCTTAGAACACAATCATATTTTAAATCCATTGCAACTTGGTTTTAGAAGGGGTAGAGGTTGCATGGAATGCATTTCATTACTAAATTCTAAAATACTACAAGGATTTTCATTGAATCAATTTACCGTAGGACTTTTCCTAGATATTTCAGCAGCTTATGATAGTGTCAACATCTCTCTTTTATACTCTAAACTAATTAAATATAACATTCCTATTCAACTAGCAAATGTCATTTATTCTATATTAAATGATCGTAGTATTTATGTAAAGGACCAAACTGGTCAAATTCATGGTCCAAGAAAAACTAATCAGGGTTTACCTCAAGGCTCCCCTCTAAGTCCAATATTATTTAATCTGTATTCCCTATCTTTATACGAGATTATTCCCAACGGTTGTAATCTGATACAGTATGCAGATGATTTGGTTATTTTGATTAGTGGGACAGATCTACTTAAATTAATTAATTCTTTGAACTTATTAATGGAAAGGATGGATCTCTGGTTCTTAGAACACAACTTTAGTCTATCTTACAATAAGTCCTCAGCAATTATATTTCAAATAGGAAATCGTAAAATTAATCCTCCAAACGTAAAAATTAGAGGTCATGCAATTAAATGGGTCGATACAGTGAAATATTTAGGGGTAGTTATTCAAAAAAACCTAAAGTGGAAATCATATGTGGATTTAATAGAATTAAAAGTAAGTCGTAGCTTGAATGTAATGAGAGCTCTATGTGGAACATATTGGGGTAGTGATCCTAAAACTCTCCAGATAGTTCATAATGGTTTGATACAGAGTCATTTAGATTATGGATGTCAAATATTATCAGATTGTCCCAAGGCGCTAATCAACAGGTTAGATAAATTACAATATAAGAGTATTCGTATCATAACAGGATGTATGAGATCTACCCCTATTTATGCATTGTTAGGTGAAAGTGGTCAAATTCCTCTCAAATACAGATGGGAATGGCTTAATTCTAAATTCCTCCTAAAAAATCTGATGCTAATTAACAACCCAATAATTTCTGCCTTGAATGGATTACAGATATCAATGCAATCAAATCCTAATTACTGGAATAAAAAAAGTATTCCCCTCTTAGTTTCCATCATGAATAAATTCCAATATACCCCAAATTTATTTTCTAGCGACTTATTTCCGTGTCACAATTTTGAATTAGAATATCAATTAACTTCTATCCCTATTAGGAATGTGCAATCTAATAAAAGTGATGAACATGCATTAGTTCAATTTCAAAGAATGTCACTTGACAATCCACTTCACACTATAATCTTTACGGATGGGTCAGTTGATAGTAAGGGCTCAGCAGGATTTGGTGTTTTTTGTCCTGACTTTGAATACTCATACTCTAGTAAACTCCCTACGCAGACTCAAGTTTGCACTGCAGAAATTATTGCAATTAATCATGCGGTTCAATTTGTCTTGGAGAAGGATATCAAGAGGGCCTTAATCTTGTCTGATTCTAAGAGTGCTATCCAAAAGATAGGGAAAACATCTTACTCAATGGAAACTGAACATACCTCTATCATGACTAAAAGGGGCATTATAGAAGCCAATCAACAGAACATCAGTATTATTTTGGCTTGGATTCCAGGGCATTCTGATATTAAGGGCAATTGTGTTGCAGACAAATTGGCAAACATAGGAAGATCACTAAAAATGCCAGCCAAAGTTAAATTGCATTATTCAAACTACTTATTTTATATTAAAAAGCTAATTTGGACTCTATGGGCACAAGAATGGAATTCAAATAGATCAAAAGGGTCGTTTTATAGAAAAATAGTCAATACATGGAACAAATCACCATGGTTCAATCAATTTCCTTATAAAGACAGAAGGCATATCACCACAGTAATTAGAATGAGAACAGGACATTGTTCCACTCCCGTTCATTTATTCCGCATAGGTATTCAGGACAACCCGTATTGTGAATGTGGTCAAATTGGATCTCTGAATCATATTATCCTAGAGTGTCCAATAAACGTTTCTCCAAATTTTGATCTCTACAAAGAATTGGTTAAAACAAAACTACAAACTCCTATAGAGATATGCTCTTTCCTATCCAATCTTAATCCTCAAAGACTAAATTTATTGATTACTTTTCTTAATCTAGCCAAAATCAATCTATAATTATATATTCTTATCTTATCTACTATAACTCAAACTTACAAATTATTCTCTCTTTTTCCACCTGGGTTCTCTATCATCCGTTGGTAGAAAAAAAGAAAAAAGAGGAACTTGGACAGTCCACAGTAAAGTAGCTATTGAATTAAGTAGATAGCTGCAGAAGAGTTTGCTGTGGAACTCTGAGGACCTCATCAAAAAAGACTATGCAGAAAAAGACTGGTTGTTCCTCCAAGCGAGAAAAGTTTTATCCTGTGTTGAATAGACTTTCCTATACTAACTGTTTGGCCCAAGAAAAACACAGATCAATTAGAGGTCTGTGAAGAAGAAGAAGTTTCGACATAGTGTTCATTCAATATAAAATAATTTCAATTTAGTGTTAGCTGGGCAAATTATCCCCTGAGATATTACCCAATAAAGGAAGAAGAAGAAGAAGTGTTGCTTTTGTTTTGTATAAAATGACTACAGTTTCTTTGTCAAATACTATACTTTGTTTTAGGTTAGAATGGTCAAAACAAAAGTAACAGAATTAAATTTGCTGCCTTGTCTATTTGCTTATGATGGACCCCTGTGTCGTTACCTATGACGGACTAGGGGTCCATCATAGGAAAAAGAAAATAAAATTGGACACACCTTCAGTTTTTGTTACTTAATGATTAACATAATATGTTTTACAGGGATGGCTCTACAAAAAAGGGAACAGTGGAACGAGAGTAATATGTGACAAGCTTTAAAAAGCATACAAGAAAAAACTATGGGTTTAAGCTGGCAGCAAAAACATTTAACGTTCCAAAAACGACTTTGAAAAGGCGCTTTATTAAGCATCAAGGAAGTATCAAAGGTGATTTGGGAGGACGAAGACCAATATTCTCCACTACTATTGAACAGGAAGTTGCTGACCATATTATTACTATGGAAACTCGTTTTTTTGGCCTGACTAGTAAAGATTTGTGAAAACTTGTATACGAAGTAGCTGAAAGAAACAATATTAGCCACAATTTTAATAAGGAAACCAGGATGGCAGGCTGGAAATGGGTCAGAGGCTTTTTAAAGCGAAATACTCGAATATCATTACGCACTCCAGAAAATACTTCGTTGGCAAGGGCTCAAGCTTTTAATAAACCAAATATATGTGCCTATTTTACTGCATTAGCAAATATATTAGACGAGTTTCACTTTCCACCGGAAAACATTTATAATATGGACGAGTCCGGTTTGACAACTGTGCAAAAGAAATCGCAGAAAATTTATGCTAGTAAAGGTCGCAAACAAGTTGGTGCTTTAAATAGTGCAGAGCGCGGTCTACATGTTACGGTCGTATGTGCAATGAATGCAATTGGAACATATGTTCCTCCTGCTTTGATTTTTCCTCGACAGAGAAAGAAAGATGAAAGATGAAAGATGAAAGATGATCGATGCACCTACTGGAAGTATAGCCTTCGCTCAAGAAAAAGGATGGATGACTTCCGATATTTTCTATTTGTGGCTGCAACATTTTTTAAGGTAGGTATACAAGGCTTCTAAAACCAACAAAGTTTTGTTGTTACTCGATGGCCATGGTAGTCACAAAAGTTTTGAAGCTCTACAGTTTGAAAAGGAAAACGGTATTATTATGTTTTGTTTTCCTCCTCACTGTTCTCATCACGTTCAACCCTTGGACGTAGAATTTTTTAGACCACTTCAAATTTACTACGGCCAAGAAATTCAATTATGGCTGCGACAGAATCCAGGTAAAACGGTGACCCAATTTAAAGTAGCCAGTCTCTTTAATAGAGCGTATTTAAAAGTGCTTTACCATCAAATGCAATCAATGCATTTAAAAAGACAGGAATACAACCATTCAATCCAGATATCTTCAAGGATTGGCAATTTTTGCCGTCTATAACAACAGATAGAGAAAATTCTGAACAAAACCCACTGCCAGAATGTTCTGACCAGAAGTCACCACCGGAACATTGGAGCCAAAATGTTTCTTCGATTGAAAGTTTATCAAAAAGCCCACTGATCAGAAATCAACATCATCGTCAGTTCTAAACATCTCGGTAGAAGATATTTGTCCTCCTCCTTTAGCTGGAGTATCTCAAGTAATGCAGAAAAGTGGTAGAAAACAGGGTAAAACAGGATATTTAAATTCAACGCCAGAAATTAAAGATATAAAACAAAAAATTGCAGACAAAGAAGCAAAAAAAGGAAACAAGACGCCAGAAAAGTGAAAAGGCAAGTTCGTGTTTCAACTACAAGTGGTTCTGAAGACGATTGTGAATGCTCTTTTGTAGAAGGCGACTCGGACGATGCAGCTTGCATCTACTGTAACGAACTATTTTCGCATTCACGATCCAATGAAAAATGGATTCGTTTTCAAGTGTGTAAGAATTGGTGTCACACTGAATGTGCAGATGTAAATCCTCGACATAAACAATTTGTGTGTGAATTGTGCGCGTAATTTTTTATTCTTAAAAATACCATGTGTAATATTTCTTATCGTTTGTAATGTCTTTTGATCTAATAAAATAATTTGGTATTTAATTATTTTACACAAAATGCAACGAGTCCATCATGGGCGTACCAAAGGGTCCATCATGAGCGCATATATGCCCATGATGGACCCTTAACAGGATTTTACTAAATTATGAATAAATTTTTAACATAACTTTTTCTGCAAAATTTGAAACATTTGCCATATTGTACAAATAACGAGACGTTATGTGGTCATATTTAAAGTCTGCTAAGTAAATAATTAAAATTATTATGAAGCTATTTTCTTAAGGGGACCATCATAGGCACATTCCCCCTAAATATAGCATAAGGTATATCATCTGTATGTTGTTTGCACGTGTATTATACCTTTTTTTATCTTGTAATGTACGCGAACAGGTTAATAAAACTACAAAAAGAATATAATATAAATAACAAAACAAAAGTAGACCATAATTGAAACATTCACATATACTTCACACCATAAGAAATATTTATATTTCTGTAATTTTATCTAAACAGTTAGGTACAAATTTACATCAAATATTAAAAAATATTCACAACAAAACGTAATTTTACTTGAAGGCAAAAATGATTTTCTCGTATTTGATTTAGCAACTGTTAAGATCGATATTAGATAATTTAATTACAGACTCTCCTATTCTGTGCATGATTAACTCTTTAATGTACTTAACTCGTTTATTTATCGATTATGGTGTCTATATGGGAAAACTAAACGTAGGCAATTCTAAACTATATCTCTCTTTGATATCGGAGGTAATAGAATACCGAAAGCGTGAGGAATGAGCCCGATAACAATCAACTTATTTAATTTATTATGGAAGAACTGTAAAATGCCTTTATATTCGATCAATAGATCGCCTTAAATATGTATTGTTAATTACACTGCTGGTATAATTGTTAATTTATAAATACATTTGGACCACACCTCTTAAGTTTTTTTTTTCTAAAATTGAAAACTCCAAGGCTAAGTAGCACATGATTGATGTGAAAGCAATAAAAGGAGTTACAAAAATTTAAAACAAAATATACTTATTCAAATTAAAATTATTAAAGCACGCTGGTTTTTTCTTCTTAATCTTGTTTAAAATCTATGTGGAATATGATTACGCAGGTTAATAATAATAACACTATTATTATATTTAATTAGTGTTGTGTATTTGGTATTTCTTACTTAAATAAGGTAATAATTAATAATACAACGTGGTTTTACATAATTAACCTCCTAATAACTAACTAACTTCATTCCCTTGTGTCAGTGAGCGGTGTTGCCTACCTGTGTTGCCAAGTATATAACACCTCCTCTCTTGACCAAAATTCATAAATACAGATTGAAATAAAGATGTACTTACAAATTCATCCTCTGAACAGGTTTACATACTCTACTTGAACGTCTTAACACTGGTTCAGCTTCAGTGTGAGCCTCAGGTACTGTTGGCTCTATTGTATCATTTAGAAGTTCTTGTACATTTGTAGGTGGTGAAACGGAATTGGGTTCAGGGACAGATACCTCCCTTGGAACTATACTATGTGTAACTGTATCAGGAATGAAACAAGTTGGGTTATATTCTATAGGTGTATCCTGCCCAATTACTCTAATTTGGTCAATATGACGTCTCCACGTCCTACCATCATCTAACTCAACTAAATAATGTAATAATCCTAACCTTAGTATAACCTTGCCAAATTGCCATTTGGCATTAAAGTAATCTCGCACTGAGACTCTGGTATCTATAGCAACATTTCTAAGACTCTGGTCTGTGTAAGCATTTTTGTCATGAGTAAAAGGTTTAAGTAAATCTAATCTATTTCTAATCTGCCTTCCTAGCATACGTTCAGACGGGCTTTTGCCAGTTACTGTGTGAGGTGTTCTACGATACTGCATTAGTAACTTGCACAATTCAAGTTCTCTGTCTTTCTCTTCACTGTGCATGGCTCGCAGACAATTTTTTAGTGTTTGGACATATCTCTCCCCCTGGCCATTCGTGGCTGGGTGATAGGGTGCAGTAAATTTATGTGTGATACCATTATTCTTCATAAATTCTCTAAATTCATGAGAATCAAATTGTCTACCATTATCAGTAACAAATACTGTGGGTATTCCGAAAGTAGTGAAGATTTTTCTACAAATTTCGATTGTAGTTTTTGTAGTAGTGTCTTTCGTGAAATGTATTTCAGGCCACTTACTAAAAGAATCGACTAAAATGAAGTAATAGTTCCAAGGGCACGTATCCATTCTCTTCCAACTAGTGATTGACCCTCACCATCCACCACGTACAACTTTAACATTTGCCTTATTCCCTGGTGCTCAACCTCCACTGGAGTTAACCCTAAAACATTTAAATGATTTTTACAGTATGTAGTTAATTTTACATCAGATTTCTGTAATTGTAGTGTAGAAAAATATGTGTCAAATACATTTTTGTTTACAATGGTAACAGCAGCACCTGAATCAATTTCATATTTTAAAATATTGTTGTTTACTCTTAAGTTTATAAAAAATTTGTCTTTTGAATTTACACTACTAATCTTAAAAATTTCTTGAACTGAGCAAACTGAAGTTACTTGGTTAGACCTAACATTTTTTGATTTTAAACAAACTTTTTGAATGTGTCCAACTTTTTTACAAAAATTACAAGTTAAATGTTTTTTTGAACAAGAATTTGCTAAATGTGAAGGATCTCCACATCTATAACATACATTACTATTTGTGTTTGAAGAATTTGCAGCAGAGTTATTCTGAAATTGCATCCTATTATTATTTGCACTCCTTGCTTTTGCATTTAATATATTGACACTAGAATTATTATAATTTTGATTATGAAAAAATTGGTTACTGTCCTTTTCTGATGCCTCCATGCTTGTGGCAATCTCAACGGCTCTATCTAGGACCAGTCCTTTTGATTCTAGAAGTCTAGCTTGTATTCTTTTCGATCGTAGGCCAAAAACAAATTGGTTTCTTATAGCACTTTTAAGATATGTAGAGAAATTGCAGTTAATTGACAACTTTTGTAGTGAATGAAGGTATCCTTGTATTGTTTCTCCTTCGGCTTGCCTTTTTGATTGGAATCTGAAGATTTCTGCAATTTCCAGGGGTGCAGGGTTGTAAAAATTATCCATTAAATTGACAATGTCATCGTATGACTTGTCTTCCGGAACTTCTGGGGCTAACTTGTCGCATAGAGTGTCGTAGGCCTCAGAACCCATGTAGTGTAGTAGATAAGGTAATCTCATTTCGTCTGGAATTTTAAATACCTTGTAAGCACCTTCCAGCCTCTTTACCCACCTGGACCATTTGGTGGCAGACTGGTTGAAAGATTCAACGGAAAATTGAAATGTAGATACTTGTGTAGACATAATTGGGGATGTAGTATAATAATAATGTAAATAACTGTACTTGAAGTTAAAGTAGCAATGGTAGTAGTCGTAATAATCTCTGTAGTAGTTGTTATTACCATCATATGTATCCCATCCTCGTCGCCAATTGTTGTGTATTTGGTATTTCTTACTTAAATAAGGTAATAATTAATAATACTACGTGGTTTTACATCATTAACCTTTATTGCCTAATAACTAACTAACTTCATTCGCTTGTGTCAGTGAGCGGTGTTGCCTACCTGTGTTGCCAAGTATATAACAATTAGAAAAGCAATAAGTTTTATTGTTTTACAACTACAAGTGTACGGTGTAAGACCAGTGACAAGTGACAAGTAAGTCATCAGATATCAATAGAAATCAAATGTGTTGCCAACATATATACCATTATTCAAAGTAAAACACTTGCACGTCACGATTTATACAAAGTGGCGTCAGTTATATTTAAAATTTCCAGAACGTCAATCTTAGAGTTCAAATGTTTCTAACACAGCTAATAATACGAAACCCATACGGAACTGCTCGATCTTTCATAGGCGTCAACATGGTGTAATAATGAGAAAAATGTAATCATCATTATATTGAAAATTTTAGAATTATATTGATTAAATATTAAAAAACGTTTGTTGTTATTAATAATATAAATTTTATGAAATAACTCTTCAAGTCTAATATTCCACAAAATAATAATTTTAATTACATATATTAGTCAATTGATACCGCAACTTATACCGGAATACTTTAAATTTTATTGCCAGTTCAGCGTATGGCAAAAGTATATAAAGTGTATATAAAACTCACAGGAAATCTACAAGAGTGTCCCATCCGCTTGTGCCACAACTCAGGTGTATCTCGAACAATGTTAACCACATCTGAATACAATTCTTGCAATTCTATAAAATACAAATTACTAATCAATTTTCCAGTAATAATTGCAGTATCACCCCTCACGATTTTTACTTAATTGCAGTATCACCTTATTTTCAAAAAATAGACGAAAACGTTTTTCTTTAATTTGTTTTAATGATAATAAATTGTAAGAAATATTGTCCAGTGCAAAAACATAATTTAAAGTAACTGAAAGTCCTTCTTTAGATATAACTGAGAAACTACCTCGAAATTTTGCTGCCACAGTTTCGCCAACTTTTGCTAAATTTATTTGTCTATCTACGGCTTTGGGATTAGTTAAAAATTAAATGTATTTTGATATAAACAGGTGATTTGTGCAATCACTATCTACAACTAAATGTACACTATTCATTACATTTGAATCACAACAGACTGCAACATCCTGTTTTGTGTGACTACCAAGAAACACAATTTATAATTTACAAAACAACGTTACAACGAACTTTAAAAGTATGTTTGCGCTTACCTTTGTATTTATCTTGACCAACAAAGGCATAAGAAGGAACATGTACACTAGTAACTTCCTTTGTTTTTAAACGATCATCTGCTGCGATTAAACTTTTTTTCACAAAATCTACAGTTACTTTGGATGGATCAGAACGAAATAAAATATCAATGGATGTTACAACTGAACTAATACTGTCAGGTATTGCAGATAAAAGTATGGTGATCTTTTCACTATTATCAATTTTACCTCCTGCATCATTCAATTCTCTTAAGGTTTTATTAAAATCCACTAAAAACTCACCCAAGTTGCCGTCTTAGTACTAAGTTGCGCAATATTTGGTCTGGATTTGTACTCAGACTGAAGCTCTGTCTTTTCGTAAACAGCTTTAAGAGCTTCCATAATTCCCATCGAAATTTCTTGGCTTTTAATTACTTCCAAAACATTATCCCCAACTAACAATTCCAAAACAATCAATAAAAATAAAATGTGTTGCCAACATACTGTTATGATATGTAAAATCGAGAAAAATATTGGTTTGTTTAAAATATTTCAAAGTTCAAAAACATTAAAATAATTTAGATAAGTAGGATAATAACCAACAAACATTTCGAAGAAGAAAGTCTTTAAATTTTTGGATTACCTGTATTAAACAAAATGTAAGCTATGCATAAATTATTTTCTTTGTTATACTATACTTGAGTGACCCGCATAATTTTAAGTGAAATCCAAAGACAATTGAACCGGGTTTTCCAAATACATTAAAGCAGTGATTAAGGACAATAGAATAGATTTTAGAAAGAGGTTTTTGTTAGTTTTTAAGAATTGTAGAAAAATATGATTTGTAAATAAGTTTTAGGAAATTTTATAATTATAGGTAAAAATTTGTTTGTTATCGAAATGAAAAAATGGGAGAATTGTGACGAGCTTTGATTGGCGGATATTAAAAAGGTGGGATAGGTATGTAGGAATGAAAGTTTAGCTAGATTTTTGAGAGGAAAAAGATGGTCAGTTGGTTTCCAAGGGTGCAAGGCGAACGGCCGTTGTTCTCGGGTAGTTTCCCAGAGGTAGGAAGCAGTAGCAGTGAAAGTTTGTGAGTTTTCGTGTAGTTAGTGTATCTGACAGAAGCTGATCCAGTAAAATATTGTAAGTCATATTTTTCTACTTATATTCCAAGAGTCACTGTTCAGGCCAACGAGAGATTCAGTTTATCGTAAAGAAAAGATATTCCAAGAGTCATTTTTCACTCAGGCCAACGAGAGATTCAGTTTATTGAGAGAAGAAGAAGCTAGCATAATTTGAACGATTCGTGCATTTGAAGGAGATCATTAAGGACGATATAATTGCAATAATTTGTTGTAAGATTGCTGATTACCTAGGGAGCGGCCACGAGTAGATAGTATAGTCTACAAATAACAAGGATTTGGACCACTCATCATCAGAGAGAGATAGTTTTGTTTTCTGCAGTTTTTCTTTCATTGATAACACAATTTTTACACTTAATTTAGAAAGGATATAAATATTTTGATTAGGAGATTTAGAATAATATTTGGATTTTGAGATTTCAACTAATATTGTTTGTACCATTAATTTTGAAGGTTCACGTACGTAGAACAAAATTTTGAGAATCATTATATGAGATTTTGTTTATCGAAAACATTTGAGTGTGAATATTATTTCATTATTTTTATTTCAATATATAGTATTATATCATATGTGTTTTTTATTATTCCGGTATTCTTTGGACCTTACCTTTCACATGTAATAGCATAGATATTGAAGCACGAATTTAACCCTAAGATAAGAGAATTAAAAAGTGTGATAGAGTCATAATCATGTCATTTAAATAATTTTAATTAATCAATTAATTAATTAGCTAATTAATTGCTTGGCGCACCAAGACTTGAAATATCACAATAATACATATACCTAATAATTATAGTATAATTTTAAAATAATCCTGATAAAAACAACAACAAAATACCTTGAAATACAGTAAAGAATAAATAAAGTGTAAATCAAACAATAACATAACCTTAAAAGATAAACATTTTTTTATTTAGAAAATTGCATCGACCAAATGGCTATTAGCGAAAAAATAGTGGATTACATTAGGTACAATTACTGAATTACAATTTGGTTTATTAAATATTGTGGTAATTATTAATGTTTTTTAAGAAATTCAGAGTATTGTTAAAGTTACAGTCTTGCACCTAGAACTTCTAAAAGTGTTCCTGGTATCTTGTATCTTGTATCTTAGGTAAATGTTCCCGTATCTTAGGTAATTATGCGTTAACCTAGTATGTCCGAGTCTGAGGCGCGTTATTATTATTTCTTGGCTTCTTGACGTAGGTAACACATTCCATGTCTCCATGCTGGATTTCACTTATCTTAATTTTGAATTTGACACATTCCATTTATTTTTCCACGCACTTAAGATTATTTTTTTTATATAAGCTTTTATATCCGTTGATACCGATATGTTTACGATTTCGGAAACGTCACTCACTATCGCGTCTTTCGCACTATGGTCAGCAGTTTAGTTGCCTTTTATTCCTATATGGGATGGGATCCAGATGAAATTTATCTCATTATGATTGATATAAGCTTGAAGAAGGACCTTTTCATTTTTTTTAAAAGCGGGTTTTTTGGATACAATTGTCGGATGCTTTGTATGGTACTAAGTGAGTCTGTTAAGATATATTTGCAGTTTGTTGTTAGATTGATGAGTTCTATGGCGCGATAGAGAGCATACAGTTCAGCTGTATAGATAGTACTAACATTAGATAGTTTGAATTTAAGGACCTTCTCTGGAGTTACTACACACGCTCCCACACCTTCGGATGATTTTGAACCATCAGTGTATATCTGGGTATACAGGTGGATACTGGGTGTACAGGTAATCGTTCAAGGGAAAATAGACAGCAGAAGGGGTCTAGGGAGGAGAAGACACTCGTGGCTCCAAAACTTGCGGCAATGGTTCGGAACGGACAAGGCACATGAAGAAGAAGAAGGAGGTGTAATGGTATTGGTAACTGAGGATTCTTTTGGTTCGACATGTTCAGGATTTTTACTGTTTGTAAAGAAAGTAGTTTGCTGATTGGGAAGCTTTTCTAAGGTGTCCATTTGTGAAGGAGTGTTTAACGATGTTGAAATAGTTGGAGGTGTGTGTGATTGCTGAGAGTTTGTGGGATTTTGAAAATTATTAGCATTATGTTCTTGCTGTTTGCAGTTAATTAAGAGAATTAATTCGAGAAAAAAACAGGAAAAGAAGAAGAGCTTACAGAACAAGGACACAAGAAGACAAAAGGATTGCAAACGAGCTAAACAGAGAAGTGAAAAGGCAACTACAAGCCCACAACAGTGAAAGCTGGGAATCCTATATCCAGGAGTTAAAGCAAAATAAATCCGGCTTCTTGAAGCTATCCAAAGTGTTAAGAAAAGACAAGAAACCCATCCCACTACTACACGGAGAAAACGGAATTGTCTACACTGAACAAGACAAAGCAGAAGTTCTTAAAGATGAATTTGAAAAAGCATGCAGGAACAACGAACATCCACACGAAGACATCGACTTCACTATACAAGTCGAAAACACAGTCAGGAGGCTAAAAAGAAGAAAGGGCAGAATCGGAATAACACATACATCTCCCGAAGAAGTCAAAAAATCTAATAAAAGCGATAAATGCCAAAAAAGCTCCAGGACCGGACAACATTGGTAACAAAGCACTTAAGAACCTACCAACAAAGGGAGTAGTATACATCACAAACATGGTTAATGGTATACTAAAATTAAGATAATTCCCGGACAGATGAAAGGAACTCATGTTATGATGATAGGAAAGCCAGGAAAGGACGGCACTTTTCCACAAAACTACAGACCTATTAGCTTACTATCATCAGTAAGCAAAATAGCGGAAAGAGTCGTATTACATAGACTAAACGAAGAATCGCTAGCTTTGGGATCTATTCCAGAAGCTCAGTTCGGTTTCAGGACCAAAATTCATGTAAACTACAAGTTTTGAGGTTGACAGAATATATCACTAAAGGTTTCAACGAAAAGATGTACACAGCAACATCGTTCCTCGACGTGAATAAGGCTTTTGATAGGGTATGGCATCAAGGTCTGCTCTATAAAATGAGCAACCTAGGCTATAGTGAAGCGATGACATGTCTTCTTGCATCATACTTAGCTAACAGAAGGTTCAGATTTCGAATAGGTTCAACCCTATCTGAATTAGGGACCCTGGAAACAGGTGTGCCCCAGGGAGCGGTATTATCGCCTTATCTGTACACTATCTATACAGCTGACACTCCGAAGACCCGAGAACTATGGTTAGCCTATATGCGGACGATACAGCCATAGCAGCTAGGAGTAAAGATCCAAACCTAGCTGCCAGCCACCTACAAAGCGCTCTGAATAGGTTCCAAAGATGGTGCATAAAGTGGAAAATTGCACTAAATCCTGACAAGACACAGGCCGTTATGTACAGACACAGAATAAGGAGACCAGACAGGGAAATCACTATTGGAAACACCCCTGTAGAATTGACGAACGAGGCCAAATACCTCGGAGTCATTTAAAGACAGAAAGCTCACTTTCACGGAACACGTAAAACAAACTGTCTACAAAGCAAAAGCACTAAGAAGTCAACTCTCTTCGCTAATCGGCAGAAAGAGCAAACTTCGCTTTAAGACAAAAATGAGGGTAGCTAATAGTATAATACTACCCTCCCTAACATATGTATCTGCCGCATGGGGACACACATATAAAACGAATAGGAAGAAAATCCAAACAACACAAAACTGGATAATCAGAGAAGCAGTGAACTTACCTCAATACGTTCCACTGAGGTATTTATTCAGGGACTCTGGACAGAAAAGAATCCTAAGGACAATGGACGAAAGAGCAAACACCATTTTCAATGGTCTCGTAAATCATCCAACCAGGACATTAAGAGAACTGACAAACTACGACATAAACACTAGAACGGTACATAAACGGCCAAAGCAACAACTCATTGGATATACAGAAGAAGGATAAATGAAGAAAGAGATAGACACAGAGCCGACTACAGAGTATATTAGACAGTAAGCACCAAAAAAATATAGTATATAAGAACAATATACACCGGGGTGTGTGCAGGCACTATACACCTGGGAATGCACACCCCACCACACGCACACTTAGGTTAGATTAGGTTTAGATTAGAATAGGGAAAACAAAAAACACAAAAAAACATACACACGGAGTGTGTGAGAGCGTTATACACTTGGGAATGCACACTCCATAGTTAAGATATTAGCATAGATAAACTTAGTTTAAAAAAAAACAAAACTCGCTCACTGTCTAATTAATGTCATGTCATCTTCAAGATAAACAAGAACACCCGCTACATCACAAAATTTACATAACACAAATAAGAATGTATAAAAGGCCCGTCAGGCACTCTATACCAGCCAGCAGACATAGGCCCTTCAGGCAGATCAAATATTGATCAAACGCGGACTCTGAGCATCGAGGTCATGTGCGGCAAGCATGGGCTCGGTGGCCAGGACACACTTCTCGAACACCCAGCCGGCGAGGAGAACAAAATTTTTATTTTGTCAAATCGGCGACTGAGTGAACGAGCACACACATTCTTTTCCAGACGGAGAGCTGTCGGTCTAGACCGATGGCTCTCTGTCTGGAACACACGCTTTTTTTAGGGACATGAGTCCCGAAGTAAAGCTAGAGTAACTTCTATAGAGTCAGTAAATTTAAATAGGGAGAAAAGCCGACATGTGTGCTACCCCTACAGTTAGGTGGCCTAACCACAGTCATTAAAAACAGAAGGTGTCTCATTACCCAAGACACCTTACGTAACATTCAGATCATAAGCCTCCTCACGTAAGTCACACGCTGAGGAGGGGTGGAGGAAAAGCCTGGGGGTCAGATAGGTACCATCTCAACTAGTGAGGTGTGACCGGTTTGATTTTCGGACATGTGGATCCCACTCTTACAGTGGTATACACATGTCCCTAGGGTAGGGTTGATCGCCTCGCGTGATTGTGTGTGTGTGTGCGTTGACAAGTGACTAGTTATCTTTACGCCTGATGCAAAACTTGGGACAATATATTTCCGAACAAACTTTATAATTTAATTTAAAATGAACGATACATATTTAAATATAAATTTAATGAAGAAGTTAAACTCTAATTTGTATTATCAGTGATATTATATATTTCTAATTTAATTAAAACGCGAACTAGTATTTCAATATTTTCTGAGAATATACATGAGACGGCGAAAAAAAACCTAAAAAGCGCATCCAAAGCCATTAATCTTCCATCCAACGATAAAATATATTCCAAATCCACCTTCCAATTAAAAGCCAATAACATTTTAATGATACATCCGTTATTAAATATTAAACAGTTGATTAACCGTTTAATAGATAAGTGAAAACGATTAAAGCAAACGCTTAATTTTTCTGTTTCACACCAAAGTGTCGGTAAATATAGGTTTTGTAAAAGGCGAGAGTTGAGGCTGAACAAAATCGTGCTGTAGATACAAATCAGTACGCTGCGGTACAGTGTGTGTGCAAAGAGGCCTTTGGCTTTTTTCCTTTTATCGCATTGGTATCTCTCTCTTGTTTTAATTTTGACGGTTTATCTAAATGTTATTACCGGTGCGGCACTGCTATCACGAGATTTGTAACGTATACCTCTCTGGAGTTTAGGTATAGATACTGCGCGTGGATAACACCCAACTTTTTAGCTGCATCGTGATCGTTTTTTAATAAAAACCATCTTCGAAATATTTTTATTACAAATTTTTAACTGATTTAAATTACGATAAACTTATAACCAGACATTTTTTATAGCGCTAGTTATATCTAGACGAATAGATAGAAGTTGCCGAATGCTAAAAAAAATCAGTATGGGTATTCAAGCAAATAGGCATTCTCTCATAACTTACAACACATATTGGCGACGTGCAAGTACTTGTATGTGATACGAGAAACGATCGTGCGCGAGTAGCGGAGAAATCTTGCATTTTTTACTGCAAATTTCATAGATTTCATAAATTCATATTGTCAATTGTCATATTTCATATTCGTTTGTTTATTTACACCGTCTGTCACTGAAGAAAATGGGATTTAGGAAATGCTGTGTTATAAATTGTAAAAATACAACAAAAAATTGTCAATTTAAGTTTTATTCGTTTCCAACTTCGAAGCACAAATTACTAAAAAGAGAAAAGTGGATTTATATATATCATAAAAAAGCATAAGTAACATAACCTAAATTATGCATTATTCTTGCGCCCGATTTTAAAGTCAGTTTGAAATAAATAATAAATTAAAGTTCACTTTTAAGTTTAAATTTTAGTTTCATAACACTCACTTAGAGTTCATTTTAACCCAAAAATCAAGTTTAATGTTTAAATTTTATTTTTTTGAAGTTTACAAAAATGCATTAAGTTCAAGTTTTTCTGAAGATGCATTAAGATATATTCACTGTCCAAAAGTTTACAGGGAAATAATTAATTGTTCAAACCAATATGATGATATCATGGGCTTAACCTGCTAATTTATGCATTAGCATTATTTATGGTAATTTATTTTTCTTAACTCTTCCACATAATTCTTCCATTCTTTTTTGACATTTGCCACTACTAAAGCTTTTCCATTTGACTCAGTGCTTGGTTGAAAAGTTATTTGGTGATTTACGTTCTCAAATCCAGTTTTTATTATTGCATCTATATTAACAGTAATGCTGTAATTTAATAATATATTTATTTGTATTTACACTACATCCAACGTTTACCTTTTAATAACATACCGACATAACCTCAATCTTACTGTTTCTTCTTATTCTTTTTGGGGCTACGTCCTTGACAGTTATCCGGTAACCTCGATCTAACATAAAAGCGCAGTAAGCTTTGCTGATTTACGAAACCAGGTGTCGCTGTTCCGAACTTGCACGGTCCCAATATATATATATATATATATATATATATATATATATATATATATATATATAATCTTTGCAGAAAAGTTAAATAGTAAACTCTTAAATATTGGGAAAATCTGCAAGAAAAACTCTAATGAGTATCAATTGTTTCGCCGAACGTTTTCGCCAAAGAGAATTAATTTGGCTTCTTCAGGGCTGAAAGAGAATAAATTATAATTAGCTACCATATATTATCTATTGAAAAACATTATTGGTCTTACCGTAAGTAGAATTGTTGAGTTAGGATGTTATAAAACTTAGCTAGTAACAACATAGTGGTTTTTTGTTACTATGGAAAAAAAAAAGGTTTTTTTAACTTAGGAAATGTATGGTAGCTTTGAACTTAAAACGCAAATGTTTACCCAAGGTTAATCGAAAAACCCAATGTAACTGCATTTAAAGGAAGTAATTCTTTGAATTGTCGGCAATAACTAAATTTTTAATAATAATAGTCTCCCGTTTTATACCGCACGCGGCTTTGGGAGTATAGCAGGGTAGTCTGCTATATCTAGGGCCTACGGTATACAAGGAAGGTAACATGGCCAGTGCTACGCTTCAACCGCCTATTATTACCCCTGGTTTTACCCAAGGTACTCATTTTATTCAGGCTGAGTCGACCTGGGGCCTATAGACATTTTTAAAAATGCCTAGTTGTTCTTGCCGGCGGTAGGATTCGAACTCACGACCACCGGCATGCGAGGCAAGCACACTACCGCTTGCGCTACGCAGGCCTGTGTGAGGTAAAGTTTAAATGTGAGGTTCTGTTTTCTCAGAACGCATGTGCTGACAATTCAAGTAGGCTTTTGAATATTTATGTCGTTAAGGTTCATTGGTAAAACCGAATGAAGTTAAATCCAAGTTTGGGGAAATATTATTTTAGAATTTTCTTAATTGAAATTCTTTTTTAATTATAGTATATTGTTCATGTATTATTATAATAATATCTTATTGAGATGTATCTAAGAAAAGCAAGGGAATGTTATCTTTTTTAGTTAATGAAAATTATTATTTAAGTAGGTTATATATAGTCCCAAGATTCCTAAGAGGAACATAGGGCTTCCACAAAGTGTCTCCAGCGAACTCTATTTCTGGCTAGTGCTTTGATTTCAAGCCAGGATTTTCCCATTGTTCTCCCTTCGTCCAGTACTGTCCTTCTCCAAGTTCCCTTAGGTCTGCCTACTTTCCGTCGGCCTTGGGGATTCCAATCCAGTGCTGTCCTGGCAATGTCATTTGGCGGTCTACGGAGTGTGTGGCCCAGCCATCTCCATTTTCTTCGCCTTATTTGCTTTATGACATTTTCTTGGTTGCTTTGGTTCCATAAATTTTCATTGGAGATTCGGTTAGGCCAAAATATACGAAGGATTTTTCGTAACGCTCTATTTAAGTAGGTTAGTTTTGGATATATCTGGATTATCTGGATTATCTGGATTATATATTTAGTTTATTAATGGATATATAAGTCAAGTTGGTTATCTGTGATGTTGTATTGTTCTTGGTATCTGATTTAAGTAAGAAGTGGTATATATCGCTTAGATTCTTAATGTTACTCTTAACATTGATGGAGAAATCGTTAAGGAAAATATAAGACATTTTAATGAACTCTCTTTTAGATTTATTGATCTCACGGTGGAGAATTGTAGTGTTGGTATAGTCCATGAGATGACCAGTGGAATGGACATGTTTGGCTAATGCACAGCGGTCAGGGTGAAGTCGAGAATTACTTTTGTGTAGTGTATTACGTGATTTCAATAATTAAGATGTTTGGCCGATGTAGGAATTGCTGCAAGAGAGGCATGGAATGTTGTAGACAATGTTACTAAGCCTATCTATGGGAGTCTTATCTTTTATCTTAGAATAAAGATTATTAATTGTTAGGGCTGATATACAAGCCACATTAAGTTTAATGTTGTTATTATTATTACCAAAGCTATTTTCAACACTTTTCAGAATCCTGGTTAACCCCGGAGTGATATCTCTGAAATATGGTAATGAAAAATATTTGTTAATAGGAGTATCTGAGACTGAGTTCCCACTTAAGACATCAGGATCAGCATTGTTAGTCACGATGGAAGGTGAAGTATCTTCGTTATGGATAGTGTTAAACAAAATCTTATTCACTAATGGTGTTGGATAAGTGTTTGAAATAAAATGTTTCTGTAGGATTTGTAGGTTTTTTGTATGAAATGAAGGATCTGATAGTTTTATTATTCTATTTTTCATCTGTTCATCTTCTGGACATGTTGGAGATGACAACACCTAGTGTTGGCAAAACGTCGAGAATTAATCTCAGAAGACAACGGCCTAATAGCCCGAACAAACAGTTTATCAAGTTAGACGATGGCTGCGAAAGCCTAACGCTGTTTACTAGTTTCTGTAATATTTTTACAATTTATACCACAGCATTTGTAAAATCCCATTTTCTTTAACAACTACTTATGAAATATGCTAACAAAGTTGCAAGATTTCACCGCTGCACGTGCACGATAGTTTCTCGTATCCCTCCAAATACTTGCACACAGCGAATATACTAACTGAGTGAATACCTGTAAAAGCGAAAAAAATCCTTTAAATTTGTCAGTTGCGTTAACAACTTCTACTAAAATGTCTTCTGATGACAATATGCTTGCTTTGGATTATGTTTTGATAAACTAAAAAGAAAGATAATTGGTATACATTCTTTTAATCGCGAAAGAATAATTTATGAAGAATATCATCATCTTTTACAAAATAAAAAAAGATAATGATAAATGATTCTCCTATCTTCGAATGACTTAAGAGGCTTTTAATTATATTTAAGAAATAGTTCCAATACAATTTATCCCTCTTTCCCAAATAGGCTTTTCAAAAACGGCAATAATACGTGTCTTCTGATAATAGTCCAATCTGGTGTACTTTTAAATTTGAAAGCATCCATTTATTTTAAAATTTATTAGTATGGCATTTTAAAATTTACATTATGTGTCGCTGCATATAATATAGTTGATTAAATATTTAGCGACAACAGTTTTGGATGCTGTCCCATTGATTCCTAAATTAATGACTTGTATTTTACGTAAAAATCTCCCAGCTTTGTAAAGGACTGCGGCTTCCTCTTTGTATGTATTAGTTGTTATTCTAGATCTCTGGGTATTTTAATTCAATCTATTGCTACAAATTGATCCACGGTTAGTAGATAGATTATTATCATACAAGTATCTATTATTGTTTATATTGTTTAAATATAAATGTCACGATTGTTAAAGCCATGCTTCCGCTATGTAACCAATAAGGAAATTTGAATGATCCACTTTACAGTAATTATATTACGATTAACATTACGCATAACAAATCAAAATAAACATAGATTCGTCAATTAAAGATATATCGTTTCTCCCTCCACGACTTAACATTAAAAAGATCTCTTCTGAGAGGCTTTGTCGCTGATGAAGGGGCTTAAGAGAGAAGCTCCCACGCCTCAACCGGGAAGGCTCCACTAAGAAACAGCTCAAACCTACTGCTAAGCATTAAGATATCATGGCGAGGGCATAAAAGACACTAAAGTAATAGTATCACGAACGGTGGCCTTAAGGAACAGGGCAAAATCCAATTGTATACAGCCTTACTCCTGTATGCAGGACCCTGCAGGAGCGGATCATCCTTACTCTAGCTCCTTGTGAGAACTAAATGTACACGAAACAACAAAAAAGAAATCAAAAGAATAAGGAGTCAGAGACCTCTGACTCAGACTCTTCACCAACATAGAGGAGGGACGAACCAGTAACAACTGACTCAGACTCCTCGGCTAAACACTCAGAGAGATGAAACCCATTCACCCTGATGGTAAAGTTAAAGCAAGCACTCTGCACAATTGTCTGAGCGGATTAGTAAAATAGAACTCAAGATAAAAAGGCTTTCGGGAATTCAGAGAAGGAAGCTGACCAAGGAGATAAAAATAGCAGAAAGGACTTGGAAGAATAAAATTCGTCAGTAGAGGACCAAGACGGTTGAGAAGAAGAAAGATATGGCTAAGAATTTAAAGGAGAGCAGGAGAATTGGGGATAAAAGACCCAGCTCTTAGTTACAGACCCTCAAAACTGACAAGAATGAAGCCAAGAAGCGTAAAATCATCTCGAAGGGATGAGCTACAGCGAGGCGGCAAAGGGTATCAGGATGGCGGTAATACACAAACGTTATATACAAGTACACAGTAATATACAAATTACTGAAAGCATTTTATGCTACACCTTCGGACAGTGGCAGTGTTCCTCAATTTGAAAGATCCTCATTTAACGCAGAAGTACTACCATTGATGTGCGCAAATGAAGTCAAAAAGAACTAGTATAGTGTTTTATGCATACTAGTCCAACAGCAGCTATAGAGGATCTACTATGGTTGCCTTCTTTGTATTTAAAAATGCAAGAATAGGCAAGATTGGGAGCCTACAAAATAAAACAATTAAACTTCGCACAGAATGGAGAAGACGTGTGAGTATCAAAAGGACTGTGACAAAGGACATCTTTAATGCGGAACTGGATCACATGACAAAAAAATACAATTTTAAGTATTTAAATAGGGTGTCCATTCCAGAGAAGAATGTATGGAGAAATAAGGAGTGCCGCATTCAATAGAGTAGAAAGTTCTGGTATACAGACGGATCCAAGAGTAGAGAGGGTGTGGGGGCATAAATATACTCCAAAAATCCAAGATCTATTGAAAACTTTTAGTAGGAAGGAACTGCATCATTTTCAAGCAAATATTTATGCGATACTGCAATTAGCAAGCGAAATGATGAGAGAGCAGTTGAAAACAGCAGATCCAAATATTTTCAGTCAACAGTCAAACAGTTAAGCGATACTGAATGCACTGACGTGTCAGCAAGTGACATCCAGGCTGGTGTCGGACTGCATCAGAGAACTGCATGACATTGGAGACCAGAACAAGTTTGAGCTTGATGTGTACCAGGGCATCGAATGCGACCGGCTGTGACTCTGGGAGTTCCAGAAGGCCGCAGATGTAAGGCTGTATAGGACTAAATCTAAGAAAGTCATAAGCGATATTGGGATAAAAACCCAAAACAACTCATTGGAAAATCTTCATAGGTGGACCACGTGAAAAAAACAGAGGAACTGCTCTATATGGACAGGAACAAACTAAAAACAGTAACGGGAATGTTGACCAGGCATGCACCAGTAAGGAAATTCCTAAACAAAATAGGTATTTACAATGGAGACCTTAACTGGAGACTGTAATAAATTGGCTCAGGGAGGAAAAAAAAAAGCAAAAAAAAAACATTGAAAAGAACCAACTCTTGAATTCAAATAATGCAGTTCCTAGAGCGTTATTACATTAGAACTATATAGAACTATATAGATTAAATTATTGCCATTTTTTATAGGAAGTTACACCCTATACAACCGCAATAATACAAATCTGAAGACCTTATTAGACAAACAACTGGAACTGGAACAGCTGGAAGCTCTATCGATTAACCCTAATTAAATTATTTTGGAAGAAAGGAATAACCTGGAAGAAAAATGATTGTTTTGTTTTCAAGGGGTAAATAATTATGTAATTTTGTTTTTAAAGAGTAAAATTTATGCTGATACTTCATTCACATTCCAATTTTTTACATTGAGAGTGCGAGATGAAGACATTATACAAAAGTCCATAACTAAGTGAAATCAACTTTATGCGTAACTTATCGTTGCCATTCTCTGCTAATCAATTCACCACAGCTTAACTTAGGACAAATTAAATAACAGATACTAAAAACTGCGGTATAAACGAATGACATTATTCATTTTGTATAGACGGCTAATAAATCAACTTTGTAAACTATTGGAAAGTGTTAATTACTATTCTCTGCATTAGTTATATTGGGATTGTCATTAAGTATTCATTTGTGATTGGTTTTTGAGCCATAAATATTGTAAATAATTTGTTAATTATGCGAAGTATCCTGGGTAATTATTTTTAATGTCGTTTAAAACAACTTTTTAAATTAGTATGTAAAAAAACGTATGTTAGTGATTAATAAAAGTTTGTAGCTAGTAATTAATATCGTTGTTAGTATGTGTGATAAAACTTTATGTTTCTTATTTCCACTACAAGTACAAGGGTTATATCTGTTATAAAATTTGCAAAATGACTGAACAAATAAATATGATAATCTAAAATTAACAAATTTGTAGTCCTCATTCTTTTGTGTCATCATTTTCTTTACTAAAGATTTAAAAAATGAAAATGGCTCTACAGCAATCCCTATGCGAACATTATCTTATGTCGCTTGATCACGATATTTGCCATCGTCTTTATTAATTCAAATGTTTTTTAATTATTAATTACTAGTGCCTTTCCTCACGGATTCTGGGGGAGGCAGAAGATCGAAAATACATGACAATAATAAACAAATCAATTCTCAAAAATTTAAAATTGCTACATACAATATTAGAACCATGAGAACGAACGACCATCTAGAGGAATTAGAGCAGGAACTAGGGACTATTAAATGGGATATTGTAAGCTTATGTGAAACGAGACTTCAAGGAGAGAAAAAGACCAGCCTAAAATCTGGGCACACTCTATACCAATATAATTCAGAAGAGAACCACGGATAAGGAGGAGTGGCTTTCATGGTCAAACGAAGAATAGAACACCAGATTGTGAAATCTGGGCAGTGTCGGAAAGAATGATATATCTTTTATTAAAACTGAATAAACTATATAGCTTACAGATGCTCCACTGCTATGCTCCAACTTCCATTGCGGATGACGAGTCAATAGAAAAACTCTACGAAGATATAACGCGAGCTAAAGATCTAGAAAAAACACACTATGCTATCATCACCGGAGATTTTAATGCAAAAATAGGGCGGCGAATACCAGACAACTTAGACCACATAGGAAATTTTGGTCTAGGCAACAGAAACACCACAGGAGAGACATTAGCAAATTACGTAAGCACCGAAAAAATGATTTGCCTGAACACGTTCTATAAAAACAAATACAAAGAAAGTAGACATGGCGTAGCCCTGACGGCCAGGTTAAGAATGAAATAGATTTTATCCTTTCCAGTGATAGATCAATATGTAAAAACATCGAGGTGCTGAACAAATTTAACACCGACAGTGTCCATAGACTATTTCGTGCCGATATACGTATTAACGTAAAGAAAGAAAGACGAAATCTAAAACGAAAACTTAACAACAAACCCTTTACCGACGGCAGACATCCTAGCCAGTAATAAAGAAAAATATCAAGCGGAATTAGCACGGAAACTAGCAGCAAATACCTTTGAGCACAAGAATATAGCTGAGAAAATAACTAACGACATACAAACAGTCACTAAGAAATTTTGTTGCAGAATAAGAAAACAAAAAGAAGCTAAACTAAAACCAAAAACTCTAGAACAGATAGAGAAAAGAAGAAGAAAGAACAGAGATAACCCGGACTATAAACCACTCAACAGAAGCGTTAAGAAAAATATTCGAAAATACCTCAGAGCTTATAGAACAAACCAGATTCTTGAAACCATAGAGAACAATAAGAACATGAAAGTACTAAAAACATGTAAATCCAATGTCAGGAATAAAATCATAAAGATAAAAGACAACCGTGGAATATTGTGCTCGTATAAGGAAGAGATCGTTAGAGAAATCCGAAAATTTTATGAGAAGCTGTATACTTCTACTATTCCGAACCCCGGAATACGAAAATACCAACGAAACATATCTTAAATGTGGGCTCAAAGGATTTCCCTGAAATAACAAGATCAGAAATTAGAGCCGCCCTAAAACAAATGAAAAATGAAAAAACAGCAGGAGAAGATAAAATTACTTCAGAGATGCTAAAAAAGGAAGGCACTCTACTAAAAGAGGCAGTGAGAGCATTACTGAATAAATGCCTGAATAAATGGACTGAATATACTGAATAAATGGACAAATACCAAAAGCATGGAAAAACGCGAAAGTCATTCTACTCCATAAAAAAGAGGACGTCGCAAATATAGAAAACTATCGACCAATAAGCTTATTGTCACACCTTTATAAACTACTAACCCAAATAATAACAAATAGATTGACAACTAAGCTAGATGCATACCAACCAGTGGAGCAAGCAGGCTTTCGTAAGGGTTTTAGCACTATCGATCACTTGCAAACAATCCAGAAAGTTATTTAAAAAAACAATAGAGTACAACATACCACTATATCTGGCATTTGTCGATTATCACAAAGCATTCGACATTATCGAGAAATGGGCTTTCTTAACAGCATTGGACGACGCCAGAGTAGAATCAAGATATGCTGCCCTCCTTAAGAATATATACGATAATGCTACTTTTCACGTAAAAATAGATGATGATCTGAAAACTACAAAAATAGACCTTGGCAAAGGTGTGAGACAGGGCGACACCATCTCACCCAAGTTATTTACTTTGACATTAGAAAATGTCTTCAAAAAACTAAATTAGGCCAAAAAGGGATTAAAAATAGATGGAGTATATTATATTTGCATTTCGCAGACGAAATTAGGATTAAAAATGAATCTCGACAAAACAAAGATGTTAAGCAACAGCCTAAAAATCATCACGATAGAGAACATCAATATAGAAAAGGTAGAACAATATATATATGTATATATATATATATATATATATATATATATATATATATATATATATATATATATGTTCGGTTAGATTTCCGCAGTCAGATGAATGAAAATCACTAGGTTCTCGGGAAGAACCGCGTTGAGAATTGAATGCTCGACGTTTCGGCTCCCATTTTGGAGCCATTATCAAGAGGGATACGGTTCGGTTCGAGTTCGGGGTCCCAATCTGCCTACTCCCCTCACTCGAAACGTACCAGTATCGTATTCTGTATTATAAATACAAGAACTGTCTCTCGGCACTGAGGTCTAAATCTGCCTACTCCTCGACTCACTTGACACTGAGGAGTAGGCAACATAATTATAAATATACGATATGCCGATGATATAATCGTTATTGCAAACAGTACAATATGGGACATCCTTCAGATGCTTGCTTGCGCTATTGAAAAGCAATTGCGATTTGACGAAAGAAATTCTGACAGACGATTTAGACGTTTATTGGCATAAAGAACTTCTTTATCACACGTGACACGGACAATCAATTGGCGCTTTGTGGCAATCTACTTGACCTAATTGTTTCCACAATCAAACAAATGATAAAAGTACATGACATCCAAGTCATAGACTCGTCTCAAAAGAGAAAACAAATTATCTGAAAGGTATTTTTGACTAAACGAAATACGACGAAAACGAAATAAAACGGTAAAATCGGTGGTAAAATTCAAAATAGTAATTTTTTGTGTAAAATTTTCCGTAGAATTCAAATTCCTTGTCAGAAAACCTCTAAAAGTTATTTGGAAGCTGAAAAAAGAAGGAAAAGCGCTAAAAAGGCGGGAAAATCGCGTTTTTTTGGACTCTTATAAGGTGCAGCGGCTTCAAACATATCAAAAGGATTTTGAGACAAACTTTATTTAAAAGTACTTGTATTAAGGTGTCTTTTGTGAAAAATTTGAAAAAAAAATAAAGAGGGTGTTTTTAAGATACGAATTTTTCAAAAAAAGCGCTTTGTTTTGCATTTTGTGGCTTTACATGACGTCACATGGTAATTCTGATACCGGGATTGTGTTCAGCGGGAAATTTTACGTTGAAAAACAGATAGTGGATATTTGTTTAAGCATATTTAGCTCGCTGTACTAAAAAAATCGGCGAAACACGAAAAAAAATTAATAAAAAGCGTGAAACTTCAATAGCGCACCACGGCTGCTATTTTTAATATTAAGGTCTGAAAATTTAACAATCATGTTTTTCTGTCTAGTACAACATGTGTGTAAAATTTCAGCCAAACCGGAGAGGGTGACCCCACCGACTTGTGTCGACTATTGCTGGAATTACCCTACTAATAATGGCTATTATTTTTTCGGAATAATATTCACTCGCTTCTTGCGCTATCATCTTCCTTTTTAAGTTACATTTTGTATCGAAGGTTGGAAATAATCATGGCTATGCTGACTTTATTGACTGATGCTCCAAATAGTTCTGCACTACTGCATTTAAACAATTCTCTCATTAATTTTGTCTTTCATAATAAGCTGCAATAATGAATATCTTTGCGCTTTCATCACATGGCCCAAGTACTTAAGTTTTCTTTTTTATAGTCAATATTATTTTAGCTTCATTTCCTATTCTTCTTGTAACTTCTGCGTTTGACATTCTTTGAGTCCATGATATTCGTAGGATTCTTCTGTAACACCAAAATTCAAAGGTGACCAATTCATTCAGATGCACTTGTTTTAATATCCATGCTTCCAATCCATAAAGAAGAGTAGTAAATACGTAAGAACGAGGGTAAGCCGAATACCTTGAGCGTAATCCTAACATTATATCCCGGCAACAAAGAAACTTAGTTTATCGAATGATGAATCCGCTATTTCAATACGTGTCTTAATTTCTTTGGTTTGTTCTACATTTGATGATATTTATGTTCCTAAGGATTTGTAGGTATCCACAATCTTAGTTACAGTATCTTAAACAATCAATTGGATATTGTTCTGAAGCTATTTTCTTGTGGCATTGTAAATTAATTACTATTTATAACTGGGAATAAGCCACATTAAAGATAAAAATACATTTATTGACGTTTCAATTTCCAATTCGGAAATCGTTCTCAAAATACAAATAGTAAATTAAACAAATTTTGTTTTTTGTTACATAGTGAAAAAATTCTTCTGATAATTTAATTTTATCTGACTCATTTATATTGACAATTCAGACATACAATATGCATTTTAAAGTAGACGACTTTAAAATGATATTGCCAATATTGTTGAGTTGCGCTCCTGGGACGACTTTACTTATAAGATAGTTCATTCGATTACATGAAATCAACTTTAACTTGAGAATATCCGTCAGAAAAAATCATAGCATGTAATTCGTCTTTAAAAAGACAAAAACATGACATGATGACAGTAAAATTCTCCTGTTAGTGATTCCATAGTAAATTATGAGGGAAAAACCAGGAAAAAACCTCATAATACTATCCCGACATTGTAAGTATTTGTTCGTGAATTTAGTTTACCTTCAACAAACATCAAAATTCTGATTTTATGTTACGTTATTTAAAAAACATAAATGATGCATCCTCTATATGTTACTGACTTACTAATACTGGTATTTTCTTATTAATAACTTCCTCTTTCAATATTGGTAACCAGATCCTACTACATTCTGCCGAGGAATTTGCGACACAATTGGCCTCATTTAGCATAATTAGAGCCGCTTCTTTGATTTTTCTTTTTTTACCATCCGTTTCTTTTAGGACTATATTTGAATTATTCCATTGAACTCTATGTTCATTATCCCATGCGTGTTTACATATTTGAGATCTGTCAAATTCTCTATTTTTAATATAAGATTGATGTTCACTTATTCTAACATTTAATGGCCTTGATGATTCACCTAAATAAAACTGATCGCATTCACAAGGTATTTTATAAATGCAATTCTTTGTCCTTTCTTGTTCATTGTTAGGTTTGGTTTTGGACAAAATAGATCTCAACGTGTTTGTTGTTTTGAATGTTGTTGAAATGTTGAATTTATTTCCTATCCTTTTAAGTTTTTCTGATAATCCTTTTATGTACGGTATTGTTATTTTCCTCATATTATTCAACACACACCAATAGATATTTAAATTTCAAATCAAATCACAATATTAATGTAAAAAAGGGAATAATTAAATCCTTATACGATAGAGCCAAAATTACTTGTTCTAACGAAAATTCGTTCTTGGAGGAGAAACATTTGTTAACATCTGTCTTATTAAAAAATGATTATCCTTTATCGTTTATAAATAAGGAATTTTCAACAATCGATCGAATAGAACAGAACAACTTAGAACGAGATCCTACAGCATACACAAGGAATAATATGAGGAAAATAACAATACCGTACATAAAAGGATTATCAGAAAAACTTAAAAGGATAGGAAATAAATTCAACATTTCAACAACATTCAAAACAACAAACACGTTGAGATCTATTTTGTCCAAAACCAAACCTAACAATGAACAAGAAAGGACAAAGAATTGCATTTATAAAATACCTTGTGAATGCGATCAGTTTTATTTAGGTGAATCATCAAGGCCATTAAATGTTAGAATAAGTGAACATCAATCTTATATTAAAAATAGAGAATTTGACAGATCTCAAATATGTAAACACGCATGGGATAATGAACATAGAGTTCAATGGAATAATTCAAATATAGTCCTAAAAGAAACGGATGGTAAAAAAAGAAAAATCAAGAAGCGGCTCTAATTATGCTAAATGAGGCCAATTGTGTCGCAAATTCCTCGGCAGAATGTAGTAGGATCTGGTTACCAATATTGAAAGAGGAAGTTATTAATAAGAAAATACCAGTATTAGTAAGTCAGTAACATATAGAGGATGCATCATTTATGTTTTTTAAATAACGTAACATAAAATCAGAATTTTGATGTTTGTTGAAGGTAAACTAAATTCACGAACAAATACTTACAATGTCGGGATAGTATTATGAGGTTTTTTTCCTGGTTTTTTCCCTCATAATTTACTATGGAATCACTAACAGGAGAATTTTACTGTCATCATGTCATGTTTTTGTCTTTTTAAAGACGAATTACATGCTATGATTTTTTCTGACGGATATTCTCAAGTTAAAGTTGATTTCATGTAATCGAATGAACTATCTTATAAGTAAAGTCGTCCCAGGAGCGCAACTCAACAATATTGGCAATATCATTTTAAAGTCGTCTACTTTAAAATGCATATTGTATGTCTGAATTGTCAATATAAATGAGTCAGATAAAATTAAATTATCAGAAGAATTTTTTCACTATGTAACAAAAAACAAAATTTGTTTAATTTACTATTTGTATTTTGAGAACGATTTCCGAATTGGAAATTGAAACGTCAATAAATGTATTTTTATCTTTAATGTGGCTTATTCCAGTTATAAATAGTAATTAATCAATTGGATGTTTGAATATGCTGATTTATTCATGATCATGCATTTAGGTTTTTTTCAAATTCATCCTAAGTCCGTATTCATGACAGCATTCATTAAGGCCGTGCATTATGTTCTGTAAATCATGTTATCCGTCATTAATACTGTATCGTCTGCAAAAAGCAAGTTATTCAAAACTCCTTTATTAATAGATATACCTTCTATTGAATCTGAGAGCGCTTCTTTAAATACCGCTTCACTGTAGACATTGAAGAGTAGTGGTGACAGCACGCAGCTCTGTCGGACTCCTCTCTGTATTTTAATATCTCGGATATTTAGGTTGCCAACTCTTACCTTGGCAGTTTGATTCCAATATAGATTAGATATAATTTTCATATTACGACTGTCAATATTTTTGCTTTTTAATATATCTACAAGCTTTTAAACCTTATCAAATGCCTTTTCAAAATCTACAAAACATAAGTACATGTCCTGATTCATATTTGTGCATCTCTGGTCCAGCCCATTCAAACCGAACAAAGTATATCTTGTGCCTATACGATTTTTAAAACCAAATTGTGTGCCACTAATTTCATTATCAAAAGTTTCAACAATTCTGCTGTGTATTATTTTAAATAATGTGTGACTCATTAAAGCTATTGTAATGTGATTTGAGCAGGATGTTGCACTTGACTTTTTGGGTATTGCCACAAAGGTCAATTACAGCCATTGTCTATATATTGTGGCAGTCTGATATACTAGATTAAAGAGTTCAACCACTACATCAATAACATCTTCATCAATGAGCTTTAATAATTCGATGAGCACATCATTTGGTTCAGTAACTTTGCCCTCTTTTGTGTTTTTGATGGCATAGATGACTTCTTTCCGTAATATTGGTGGTCCAGTATCCTCTGTGGTTTTAATGATAGTTCTTCTCTTTTATCATTACATAGCATTAAGGCTGTTCCTCGCGATTCTGGGAATAGCTAAATTCCAATGTAAAAGTTTATATCAAATAACGCAAAAACTATGGCAGATATTGGGATGATTCTTTTTTATATGAAAGGTTTTAAAAAGTTCTAGTGCACTATTTGGTTGTAAATTATTAAATTAATGAAATGAGGTTGAATGCTCGAATAAATGAACTTTGAAAATAAGGCTATTATCGAGCACAAGTTAATTAAATCTAGCCCAAGTACTTTCGCTTAAAATAGCATATTCAGGGGCAATTCGTACAATTAAGTATTTTTAACTATCCAGCAAGCGTACGCATGTGGCAGGATAATTACATAATTTGTACGAAATGCCCCTGAATATGCTATTTTAAGCGAAAGTACTTGGGCTAGATTTAATTAACTTGTGCTCGATAATAGCCTTATTTTCAAAGTTCATTTATTCGAGCATTCAACCTCATTTCATTAATTTAATAATTTACAACCAAATAGTGCACTAGAACTTTTTAAAACCTTTCATATAAAAAAGAATCATCCCAATATCTGCCATAGTTTTTGCGTTATTTGATATAAACTTTTACATTGGAATTTAGCTATTCCCAGAATCGCGAGGAACAGCCTTAATGCTATGTAATGATAAAAGAGAGAACTATCATTAAAACCACAGAGGATACTGGACCACCAATATTACGGAAAGAAGTCATCTATGCCATCAAAAACACAAAAGAGGGCAAAGTTACTGAACCAAATGATGTGCTCATCGAATTATTAAAGCTCATTGATGAAGATGTTATTGATGTAGTGGTTGAACTCTTTAATCTAGTATATCAGACTGCCACAATATATAGACAATGGCTGTAATTGACCTTGGTGGCAATACCCAAAAAGTCAAGTGCAACATCCTGCTCAAATCACATTACAATAGCTTTAATGAGTCACACATTATTTAAAATAATACACAGCAGAATTGTTGAAAACTTTTGATAATGAAATTAGTGGCACACAATTGGTTTTTAAAAATCGTATAGGCACAAGATATACTTTGTTCGGTTTGAATGGGCTGGACCAGAGATGCACAAATATGAATCAGGACATGTACTTATGTTTTGTAGATTTTGAAAAGGCATTTGATAAGGTTTAAAAGCTTGTAGATATATTAAAAAGCAAAAATATTGACAGTCGTAATATGAAAATTATATCTAATCTATATTGGAATCAAACTGTCAAGGTAAGAGTTGGCAACCTAAATATCCAAGATATTAAAATACAGAGAGGAGTCCGACAGAGCTGCGTGCTGTCACCACTACTCTTCAATGTCTACAGTGAAGCGGTATTTAAAGAAGCGCTCTCAGATTCAATAGAAGGTATATCTATTAATAAAGGAGTTTTGAATAACTTGCTTTTTGCAGACGATACAGTATTAATGACGGATAACATGATTTACAGAACATAATGCACGGCCTTAATGAATGCTGTCATGAATACGGACTTAGGATGAATTTGAAAAAAAACCTAAATGCATGATCATGAATAAATCAGCATATTCAAACATCCAATTGATTAATTACTATTTATAACTGGGAATAAGCCACATTAAAGATAAAAATACATTTATTGACGTTTCAATTTCCAATTCGGAAATCGTTCTCAAAATACAAATATAAATTAAACAAATTTTGTTTTTTGTTACATAGTGAAAAAATTCTTCTGATAATTTAATTTTATCTGACTCATTTATATTGACAATTCAGACATACATTATGCATTTTAAAGTAGACGACTTTAAAATGATATTGCCAATATTGTTGAGTTGCGCTCCTGGGACGACTTTACTTATAAGATAGTTCATTCGATTACATGAAATCAACTTTAACTTGAGAATATCCGTCAGAAAAAAATCATAGCATGTAATTCGTCTTTAAAAAGACAAACACATGACATGATGACAGTAAAATTCTCCTGTTAGTGATTCCATAGTAAATTATGAGGGAAAAACCAGGAAAAAAACCTCATAATACTATCCCGACATTGTAAGTATTTGTTCGTGAATTTAGTTTACCTTCAACAAACATCAAAATTCTGATTTTATGTTACGTTATTTAAAAAACATAAATGATGTATCCTCTATATGTTACTGACTTACTAATACTGGTATTTTCTTATTAATAACTTCCTCTTTCAATATTGGTAACCAGATCCTACTACATTCTGCCGAGGAATTTGCGACACAATTGGCCTCATTTAGCATAATTAGAGCCGCTTCTTTGATTTTTCTTTTTTTACCATCCGTTTCTTTTAGGACTATATTTGAATTATTCCATTGAACTCTATGTTCATTATCCCATGCGTGTTTACATATTTGAGATCTATCAAATTCTCTATTTTTAATATAAGATTGATGTTCACTTATTCTAACATTTAATGGCCTTGATGATTCACCTAAATAAAACTGATCGCATTCACAAGGTATTTTATAAATGCAATTCTTTGTCCTTTCTTGTTCATTGTTAGGTTTGGTTTTGGACAAAATAGATCTCAACGTGTTTGTTGTTTTGAATGTTGTTGAAATGTTGAATTTATTTCCTATCCTTTTAAGTTTTTCTGATAATCCTTTTATGTACGGTATTGTTATTTTCCTCATATTATTCCTTGTGTATGCTGTAGGATCTCGTTCTAAGTTGTTCTGTTCTATTCGATCGATTGTTGAAAATTCCTTATTTATAAACGATAAAGGATAATCATTTTTTAATAAGACAGATGTTAACAAATGTTTCTCCTCCAAGAACGAATTTTCGTTAGAACAAGTAATTTTGGCTCTATCGTATAAGGATTTAATTATTCCCTTTTTTACATTAATATTGTGATTTGATTTGAAATTTAAATATCTATTGGTGTGTGTTGAATAATATGAGGAAAATAACAATACCGTACATAAAAGGATTATCAGAAAAACTTAAAAGGATAGGAAATAAATTCAACATTTCAACAACATTCAAAACAACAAACACGTTGAGATCTATTTTGTCCAAAACCAAACCTAACAATGAACAAGAAAGGACAAAGAATTGCATTTATAAAATACCTTGTGAATGCGATCAGTTTTATTTAGGTGAATCATCAAGGCCATTAAATGTTAGAATAAGTGAACATCAATCTTATTAAAAATAGAGAATTTGATAGATCTCAAATATGTAAACACGCATGGGATAATGAACATAGAGTTCAATGGAATAATTCAAATATAGTCCTAAAAGAAACGGATGGTAAAAAAAGAAAAATCAAAGAAGCGGCTCTAATTATGCTAAATGAGGCCAATTGTGTCGCAAATTCCTCGGCAGAATGTAGTAGGATCTGGTTACCAATATTGAAAGAGGAAGTTATTAATAAGAAAATACCAGTATTAGTAAGTCAGTAACATATAGAGGATGCATCATTTATGTTTTTTAAATAACGTAACATAAAATCAGAATTTTGATGTTTGTTGAAGGTAAACTAAATTCACGAACAAATACTTACAATGTCGGGATAGTATTATGAGGTTTTTTTCCTGGTTTTTCCCTCATAATTTACTATGGAATCACTAACAGGAGAATTTTACTGTCATCATGTCATGTTTTTGTCTTTTTAAAGACGAATTACATGCTATGATTTTTTCTGACGGATATTCTCAAGTTAAAGTTGATTTCATGTAATCGAATGAACTATCTTATAAGTAAAGTCGTCCCAGGAGCGCAACTCAACAATATTGGCAATATCATTTTAAAGTCGTCTACTTTAAAATGCATATTGTATGTCTGAATTGTCAATATAAATGAGTCAGATAAAATTAAATTATCAGAAGAATTTTTTCACTATGTAACAAAAAACAAAATTTGTTTAATTTACTATTTGTATTTTGAGAACGATTTCCGAATTGGAAATTGAAACGTCAATAAATGTATTTTTATCTTTAATGTGGCTTATTCCCAGTTATAAATAGTAATTAATTTACAATGCCACAAGAAAATAGCTTCAGAACAATATCCAATGATTGTTTAAGATACTGTAACTAAGATTGTGGATACCTACAAATCCTTAGGAACATAAATATCATCAAATGTAGAACAAACCAAAGAAATTAAGACACGTATTGAAATAGCGGATTCATCATTCGATAAACTAAGTTTCTTTGTTGCCGGGATATAATGTTAGGATTACGCTCAAGGTATTCGGCTTACCCTCGTTCTTACGTATTTACTACTCTTCTTTATGGATTGGAAGCATGGATATTAAAACAAGTGCATCTGAATGAGTTGGCCGCCTTTGAATTTTGGTGTTACAGAAGAATCCTACGAATATCATGGACTCAAAGAATGTCAAACGCAGAAGTTACAAGAAGAATAGGAAATGAAGCTAAAATAATATTGACTATAAAGAAGAAAACTTAAGTACTTGGGCCATGTGATGAAGCGCAAAGATATTCATTATTGCAGCTTATTATGAAAGACAAAATTAATGAGAGAATTGTTTAAATGCAGTAGTGCAGAACTATTTGAGAGCATCAGCAATAAAGTCAGCATAGCCATGATTATTTCCAACCTTCGATACAAAATGTAACTTAAAAAGAAGATGATAGCGCAAGAAGCGAGTGAATATTATTCCGAAAAATAATAGCCATTATTAGTAGGGTAATTCCAGCAATAATCGACACAAGTCGGTGGGGTCACCCTCTCCGATTTGGCTGAAATTTTACACACATGTTGTACTAGACAAAAAACATGATTGTTAAATTTTCAGACCTTAATATTCAAAATGGCGGCCGTGGTGCGCTATTGAAGTTTCACGCTTTTTATTAATTTTTTTTCGTGTTTCGCCGATTTTTTTAGTACAGCGAGCTAAATATGCTTAAACAAATATCCACTATATGTTTTTCAACGTAAAATTTCCCGCTGAACACAATCCCGTAGTCAGAATTGACCATGTGACGTCATGTAAAGCCACAAAATGCGAAACAAAGCGCTTTTTTTGAAAAATTCATATCTTAAAAACACCCTCTTTATTTTTTTTCAAATTTTCACAAAAGACACCTTAATACAAGTACTTTTAAATAAAGTTTGTCTCAAAATCCTTTTTATATGTTTGAAGCCGCTGCACCCTATAAGAGTCCAAAAAAACGCGATTTTCCCGCCTTTTTAGCGCTTTTCCTTCTTTTTTCAGCTTCCAAATAACTTTTAGAGGTTTTCTGACAACGAATTTGAATTCTACGGAAAATTTTACACAAAAAATTACTATTTTGAATTTTACCACCGATTTTACCGTTTTATTTCGTTTTCGTCGTATTTCGTTTAGTCAAAATACCTTTCAGATAATTTGTTTTCTCTTTTGAGACGAGTCTATGACTTGGATGTCATGTACTTTTATCATTTGTTTGTTTGTGGAAACAATTAGGTCAAGTAGATTGCCACAAAGCGCCAATTGATTGTCCGTGTCACGTGTGATAAAGAAGTTCTTTATGCCAATAAACGTCTAAATCGTCTGTCAGAATTTCTTTCGTCAAATCGCAATTGCTTTTCAATAGCGCAAGCAAGCATCTGAAGGATGTCCCATATTGTACTGCTTGCAATAACGATTATATCATCGGCATATCGTATATTTATAATTATGTTGCCTACTCCTCAGTGTCAAGTGAGTCGAGGAGTAGGCAGATTTAGACCTCAGTGCCGAGAGACAGTTCTTGTATTTATAATACAGAACACGATACTGGTACGTTTCGAGTGAGGGGAGTAGGCAGATTGGGACCCCGAACTCGAACCGAACCGTATCCCTCTTGATAATGGCTCCAAAATGGGAGCCGAAACGTCGAGCATTCAATTCTCAACGCGGTTCTTCCCGAGAACCTAGTGATTTTCATTCATCTGACTGCGGAAATCTAACCGAACATATATATATATATATATATATATATATATATATATATATATATATATATATATACATATATATATTGTTCTACCTTTTCTATATTGATGTTCTCTATCGTGATGATTTTTAGGCTGTTGCTTAACATCTTTGTTTTGTCGAGATTCATTTTTAATCCTAATTTCGTCTGCGAAATGCAAATATAATATACTCCATCTATTTTTAATCCCTTTTTGGCCTAATTTAGTTTTTTGAAGACATTTTCTAATGTCAAAGTAAATAACTTGGGTGAGATGGTGTCGCCCTGTCTCACACCTTTGCCAAGGTCTATTTTTGTAGTTTTCAGATCATCATCTATTTTTACGTGAAAAGTAGCATTATCGTATATATTCTTAAGGAGGGCAGCATATCTTGATTCTACTCTGGCGTCGTCCAATGCTGTTAAGAAAGCCCATTTCTCGATAATGTCGAATGCTTTGTGATAATCGACAAATGCCAGATATAGTGGTATGTTGTACTCTATTGTTTTTTAATACTTCTGGATTGTTTGCAAGTGATCGATAGTGCTAAAACCCTTACGAAAGCCTGCTTGCTCCACTGGTTGGTATGCATCTAGCTTAGTTGTCAATCTATTTGTTATTATTCGGGTTAGTAGTTTATAAAGGTGTGACAATAAGCTTATTGGTCGATAGTTTTCTATATTTGCGGCGTCCTCTTTTTTATGGAGTAGAATGACTTTCGCGTTTTTCCATGCTTTTGGTATTTGTCCTATTCAATCAGTCATTTATGGCATTTATTCAGTAATGCTCTCATTGCCTCTTCTAGTAGAGTGCCTTCCATTTTTTAGCATCTCTGAAGTAATTTTATCTTCTCCTGCTGTTTTTTCATTTTTCATTTGTTTTAGGGCGGCTCTAATTTCTGATCTTATTATTTCAGGGAAATCCTTTGAGCCCACATTTAAGATATGTTTCGTTGGTATTTTCGTATTCCGGGTTTCGGAATAGTAGAAGTATACAGCTTCTCATAAAATTTTCGGATTTCTCTAACGATCTCTTCCTTATGCGAGCACAATATTCCACGGTTGTCTTTTATCTTTATGATTTTATTCCTGACATTGGATTTACATGTTTTTAGTACTTTCATGTTCTTATTGTTCTCTATGGTTTCAAGAATCTGGTTTGTTCTATAAGCTCTGAGGTATTTTCGAATATTTTTCTTAACGCTTCTGTTGAGCGGTTTATAGTCCGGGTTATCTCTGTTCTTTCTTCTTCTTTTCTCTATCTGTTCTAGAGTTCTGGGTTTTAGTTTAGCTTCTTTTTGTTTTCTTATTCTGCAACAAAGTTTCTTAGTGACTGTTTGTATGTCTTTAGTTATTTTCTCAGCTATATTCTTGTGCTCAAAGGTATTTGCTGCTAGTTTCCGTGCTAATTCCGCTTGATATTTCTCTTTATTACTGGCTAGGATGTCTGCCGTCGGTAAAGGGTTTGTTGTTAAGTTTTCGTTTTAGTTTTCGTCTTTCTTTCTTTACGTTAATACGTATATCGGCACGAAATAGTCTATGGTCACTGTCGGTGTTAAATTTGTTCAGCACCTCGATGTTTTTACATATTGATCTATCACTGGAAAGGATAAAATCTATTTCATTCTTAACCTGGCCGTCAGGGCTACGCCATGTCTACTTTCTTTGTATTTGTTTTTATAGAACGTGTTCAGGCAAAACATTTTTTCGGTGCTTACGTAATTTGCTAATGTCTCTCCTCTGGTGTTTCTGTTGCCTAGACCAAAATTTCCTATGTAGTCTAAGTCGCCTGGTATTCGCCGCCCTATTTTTGCATTAAAATCTCCGGTGATGATAGCATAGTGTGTTTTTTCTAGATCTTTAGCTCGCGTTATATCTTCGTAGAGTTGTTCTATTGACTCGTCATCCGCAATGGAAGTTGGAGCATAGCAGTGGAGCATCTGTAAGCTATATAGTTTATTCAGTTTTAATAAAAGATATATCATTCTTTCCGACACTGCCCAGATTTCACAATCTGGTGTTCTATTCTTCGTTTGACCATGAAAGCCACTCCTCCTTATCCGTGGTTCTCTTCTGAATTATATTGGTATAGAGTGTGCCCAGATTTTAGGCTGGTCTTTTTCTCTCCTTGAAGTCTCGTTTCACATAAGCTTACAATATCCCATTTAATAGTCCCTAGTTCCTGCTCTAATTCCTCTAGATGGTCGTTCGTTCTCATGGTTCTAATATTGTATGTAGCAATTTTAAATTTTTGAGAATTGATTTGTTTATTATTGTCATGTATTTTCGATCTTCTGCCTCCCCAGAATCCGTGAGGAAAGGCACTAGTAATTAATAATTAAAAAACATTTGAATTAATAAAGACGATGGCAAATATCGTGATCAAGCGACATAAGATAATGTTCGCATAGGGATTGCTGTAGAGCCATTTTCATTTTTTAAATCTTTAGTAAAGAAAATGATGACACAAAAGAATGAGGACTACAAATTGTTAATTTTAGATTATCATATTTATTTGTTCAGTCATTTTGCAAATTTTATAACAGATATAACCCTTGTACTTGTAGTGGAAATAAGAAACATAAAGTTTTATCACACATACTAACAACGATATTAATTACTAGCTACAAACTTTTATTAATCACTAACATACGTTTTTTTTACATACTAATTTAAAAAGTTGTTTTAAACGACATTAAAAATAATTACCCAGGATACTTCGCATAATTAACAAATTATTTACAATATTTATGGCTCAAAAACCAATCACAAATGAATACTTAATGACAATCCCAATATAACTAATGCAGAGAATAGTAATTAACACTTTCCAATAGTTTACAAAGTTGATTTATTAGCCGTCTATACAAAATGAATAATGTCATTCGTTTATACCCGCAGTTTTAGTATCTGTTATTTAATTTGTCCTAAGTTAAGCTGTGGTGAATTGATTAGCAGAGAATGGCAACGATAAGTTACGCATAAAGTTGATTTCACTTAGTTATGGACTTTTGTATAATGTCTTCATCTCGCACTTTCAATGTAAAAAATTGGAATGTGAATGAAGTATCAGCATAAATTTTACTCTTTAAAAACAAAATTACATAATTATTTACCCCTTGAAAACAAAACAATCATTTTTCTTCCAGGTTATTCCTTTCTTCCAAAATAATTTAATTAGGGTTAATCGATAGAGCTTCCAGCTGTTCCAGTTCCAGTTGTTTGTCTAATAAGGTCTTCAGATTTGTATTATTGCGGTTGTATAGGGTGTAACTTCCTATAAAAAATGGCAATAATTTAATCTATATAGTTTTCTATAGTTCTAATGTAATAACGCTCTAGGAACTGCATTATTTGAATTCAAGAGTTGGTTCTTTTCAATGTTTTTTTTTGCTTTTTTTTTCCTCCCTGAGCCAATTTATTACAGATCTCCAGTTAAGGTCTCCATTGTAAATTCCTATTTTGTTTAGGAATTTCCTTACTGGTGCATGCCTGGTCAACATTCCCGTTACTGTTTTTAGTTTGTTCCTGTCCATATAGAGCAGTTCCTCTGTTTTTTTCACGTGGTCCACCTATGAAGATTTTCCAATGAGTTTGTTTTGGGTTTCTATCCCAATATCGCTTATGACTTTCTTAGATTTAGTCCTATACAGCCTTACATCTGCGGCCTTCTGGAACTCCCAGAGTCACAGCCGGTCGCATTCGATGCCCTGGTACACATCAAGCTCAAACTTGTTCTGGTCTCCAATGTCATGCAGTTCTCTGATGCAGTCCGACACCAGCCTGGATGTCACTTGCTGACACGTCAGTGCATTCAGTATCGCTTAACTGTTTGACTGTTGACTGAAAATATTTGGATATGCTGTTTTCAACTGCTCTCTCATCATTTCGCTTGCTAATTGCAGTATCGCATAAATATTTGCTTGAAAATGATGCAGTTCCTTCCTACTCAAAGCTTTCAATAGATCTTGGATTTTTGGAGTATATTTATGCCCCCACACCCTCTCTACTCTTGGATCCGTCTGTATACCAGAACTTTCTACTCTATTGAATGCGGCACTCCTTATTTCTCCATACATTCTTCTCTGGAATCGGACACCCTATTTAAATACTTAAAATTGTATTTTTTGTCATGTGATCCAGTTCCGCATTAAAGATGTCCTTTGTCACAGTCCTTTTGATACTCACACGTCTTCTCCATTCTGTGCGAAGTTTAATTGTTTTATTTGTAGGCTCCCAATCTTGCCTATTCTTGCATTTTTAAATACAAAGAAGGCAACCATAGTAGATCCTCTATAGCTGCTGTTGGACTAGTATGCATAAAACACTATACTAGTTCTTTTTGACTTCATTTGCGCACATCAATGGTAGTACTTCTGCGTTAAATGAGGATCTTTCAAATTGAGGAACACTGCCACTGTCCGAAGGTGTAGCATAAAATGCTTTCAGTAATTTGTATATTACTGTGTACTTGTATATAACGTTTGTGTATTACCGCCATCCTGATACCCTTTGCCGCCTCGCTGTAGCTCATCCTTCGAGATGATTTACGCTCTTGGCTCATTCTTGTCAGTTTGAGGTCGTAACTAAGAGCTGGGTCTTTTATCCCCAATTCTCCTGCTCTCCTTTAAATTCTTAGCCATATCTTTCTCTTCTCAACCGTCTTGGTCCTCTACTGACGAATTTTATTCTTCCAAGTCCTTACTGCTATTTTTATCTCCTTGGTCAGCTTCCTTCTCTGAGTTCCCGAAAGCCTTTTTATCTTGAGTTCTATTTTACTAATCCGCTCAGACAATTGTGCAGAGTGCTTGCTTTAACTTTACCATCAGGGTGAATGGGTTTCATCTCTCTGAGTGTTTAGCCGAGGAGTCTGAGTCAGTTGTTACTGGTTCGTCCCTCCTCTATGTTGGTGAAGAGTCTGAGTCAGAGGTCTCTGACTCCCTCTTCTTTTGATTTCTTTTTTGTTGTTTCGTGTACATTTAGTTCTCACAAGGAGCTAGAGTAAGGATGGTCCGCTCCTGCAGGGTCCTGCATACAGGAGTAAGGCTGTATACAATGGGATTTTGCCCTGTTCCTTAAGGCTACCGTTCGTGATACTATTACTTTAGTGTCTTTTATGCCCTCGCCATGATATCTTAATGCTTAGCAGTAGGTTTGAGCTGTTTCTTAGTGGAGCCTTCCCGGTTGAGGGGTGGGAGCTTCTCTCTTAAGCCCCTCATCAGCGACAAAGCCTCTCAGAAGAGATCTTTTTAATGTTAAGTCGTGGAGGGAGAAAAACGATATATCTTTAATTGACGAATCTATGTTTATTTTGATTTGTTATGCGTAATGTTAATCGTAATATAATTACTGTAAAGTGGATCATTCAAATCTCCTTATTGGTTACATAGCGGAAGCATGGCTTTAACAATCGTGACATTTATATTTAGAATATAAACAATATAAACAATAATAGATACTTGTATGATAATAATCTATCTACTAACCGTGGATCAATTTGTAGCAATAGATTGAATTAAAATACCCAGAGATCTAGAATAACAACTAATACATACAAAGAAGAAGCCGCAGTATATTACAAAGCTGGGAGATTTTTACGTAAAATACAAGTCATTAATTTAGGAATCAATGGGACAGCATCCAAAACTGTTGTCGCTAAATATTTAATCAACTATATTATATGCAGCGACACATAATGTAAATTTTAAAATGCCATACTAATAAATTTTAAAATAAATGGATGCTTTCAAATTTAAAAGTACACCAGATTGGACTATTATCAGAAGACACGTATTATTGCCGTTTTTGAAAAGCCTATTTGGGAAAGAGGGATAAATTGTATTGCAACTATTTCTTAAATATAATTAAAAGCCTCTTAAGTCATTCGAAGATAGAGAGAATCATTTATCATTATCTTTTTTTATTTTGTAAAAGATGATGATATTCTCCATAAATTATTCTTTCGCGATTAAAAGAATGTATACCAATTATCTTTCTTTTTAGTTTATCAAAACATAATCCAAAGCAAGCATATTGTCATCAGAAGACATTTTAGTAGAAGTTGTTAACGCAACTGACAAATTTAAAGGATTTTTTTCGCTTTTACAGGTATTCACTCAGTTAGTATATTCGCTGTGTGCAAGTATTTGGAGGGATACGAGAAAACTATCGTGCACGTGCAGCGGTGAAATCTTGCAACTTTGTTAGCATATTTCATAAGTAGTTATTAAAGAAAATGGGATTTCACAAATGCTGTGGTATAAATTGTAAAAATATTAACAGAAAATAGTAAACAGCGTTAGGCTTTCGCGGTCATCGTCTAACTTGATAAACTGTTTGTTCGGGCTGTTATGCCGTTGTCTTCTGAGATTAATTCTCGACGTTTCGCCAACACTAGGTGTTGTCACTTCTGGAGATGTTACTGCTTCGCTTTAACCTGAAACTGACTTCAGTTTCAGTGACTGAGTCAGTTTCAGCTTACAAGCGAAGCAGTAACATCTCCAGAAGATGATAACGCCTGATGTTGGCGAAACGTCGAGAACTAATCTCAGAAGACAACGGCCTAACAGCCGAACAACCAATTTAACAAGTTAGAAAATAGTAAATTCAAGTTCTATTGGTTTCCAATTTCTAAGCACAAAATTAGAATATAGCAGAAGAAAGTAACATGACCCAAATTCTTCAATTTGACGTAAACAATAGATTAAAGTTTACTTTAAAGTGTAAATTTGATGAACAATGACAAGGTAGATGAGCTCTTAGATAGTTTTAATAGTTATGACCCCTACATCCAGTTCACCATAGAGAGGGAAGATGGTAATTGGTCCGTCCCCTTTCTCGACATAAGGATGATCAGGGATAACAACAAACATTAAAATAGATTGGTATCAAAAACCGACACATTCTGGTAGATACCTTAACTACCACTCTTACCATAATAATTCTACCAAAGTCAACTTAATCAAACAGATGAAAAATAGAGTAATAAAACTATCAGATCCTTCATTTCATACAAAAAACCTACAAATCCTACAGAAACTTTTTATTTCAAACGCTTATCCAACACCATTAGTGAATAAGATTTTGTTTAACACTATCCATAACGAAGATACTTCACCTTCCATCGTGACTAACAATGCTGATCCTGATGTCTTAAGTGGGAACCCAGTCTCGGATACTCCTATCAACAAATATTTTTCATTACCATATTTCAGAGATATCACTCCGGGGTTAACCAGGATTCTGAAAAGTGTTGAAAATAGCTTTGGTAATAATAATAACAACATTAAACTTAATGTGGCTTGTAGATCAGCCCTAACAATTAATAATCTTTATTCTAAGATAAAAGATAAGACTCCCATAGATAGGCTTAGTAACATTGTCTACAACATTCCATGCCTCTCTTGCAGCAATTCCTACATCGGCCAAACATCTCTAATTATTGAAATCACGTATTACACTACACAAAAGTAATTCTCGACTTCACCCTGACCGCTGTGCATTAGCCAAACATGTCCATTCCACTGGTCATCTCATGGACTATACCAACACTACAATTCTCCACCGTGAGATCAATAAATCTAAAAGAGAGTTCATTGAAATGTTTATATTTTCCTTAACGATTTCTCCATCAATGTTAAGAGTAACATTAAGAATCTAAGCGATATATACCACTTCTTACTTAAATCAGATACCAAGAACAATACAACATCACAGATAACCAACTTGACTGATATATCCATTACAATACCAAACTAACCTACTTTAATAATAATTTTCAATAACTAAAAAAGATAACATTCCCTTGCTTTTCTTAGATACATCTCAATAAGATATTATTATAATAATACATGAACAATATACTATAATTAAAAAAGAATTTCAATTAAGAAAATTCTAAAATAATATTTCCCCAAACTTGGATTTAACTTCATTCGGTTTTACCAATGAACCTTAACGACATAAATATTCAAAAGTACTACTTGAATTGTCAGCACATGCGTTCTGAGAAAACAGAACCTCACATTTAAACTTTATAACAATCAAAAATTTAGTTATTGCCGACAATTCAAAGAATTACTTCCTTTAAATGTAGTTACATTGGGTTTTTCGATTAACCTTGGGTAAACCTTTGCGTTTTAAGTTCAAAGCTACCATACATTTCCTACGTTAAAAAAAACTTTTTTTTGCACATAGTAACAAAAAACCACTATGTTGTTACTAGCTAAGTTTTATAACATCCTAACTCGACAATTCTACTTACGGTAAGACCAATAATGTTTTTCAATAGATAATATATGGTAGCTAATTATAATTTTATTCTCTTTCAGCCCTGAAGAAGCCAAATTAATTCTCTTTGGCGAAAACGTTCGGCGAAACAATTGATACTCATTAGAGTTTTTCTTGCAGATTTTCCCAATATTTAAGAGTTTACTATTTAACTTTTCTGCAAAGATTATATATATATATATTATAAAATATATATATATTTTCGCGGTTAGTACAATAAAAACTAGAGCTAAGATTAATATTATTACTAAAATTAATATTATATATATATATATAATATATATAATACATATTATATATATATTACTATATATATATATATATATATGTATATATATTATATATATATATACATTGGACCGTGCAAGTTCGGAACAGCGACACCTGGTGTCGTAAATCAGCAAAATTTACTGCGCTTTTATGTTAGATCGAGGTTACCGGATAACTGTCAAGGACGTAGCCCCAAAATAGAATAAGAAGAAACAGTAAGATTGAGGTTATGTCGATATGTTATTAAAAGGTAAACGTTGTATGTAGTGTAAATACAAATAAATATATTATTAAATTACAGCATTACTGTTAATATGGATGCAATAATAAAAACTGGATTTGAGAAAGTAAATCACCAAATAACTTTTCAACCAAGCACTGAGTCAAATGGAAAAGCTTTAGTAGTGGCAAATGTCAAAAAAGAATGGAAGAATTATGTGGAAGAATTAAGAAAAATAAATTACCATAAATAATGCTAATGCATAAATTAGTAGGTTAAGCCCATGATATCATCATATTGGTTTGAACAATTAATTATTTCTCTGTAAACTTTTGGACAGTGAATATATCTTAATGCATCTTCAGAAAAACTTGAACTTGATGCATTTTTGTAAACTTCAAAAAAATAAAATTTAAACATTAAACTTGATTTTTGGGTTAAAATGAACTCTAAGTGAGTGTTATGAAACTAAAATTTAAACTTAAAAGTGAACTTTTATTTAATATTTATTTCAAACTGACTTTAAAATCGGGCGCAAGAATAATGCATAATTTAGGTTATGTTACTTATGCTTTTTTATGATATAAATCCACTTTTCTCTTTGTAGTAATTTGTGCTTCGAAGTTGGAAACGAATAAAACTTAAATTGACAATTTTTTGTTGTATTTTTACAATTTATAACACATCATTTCCTAAATCCTATTTTCTTCAGTGACAGAAGGTGTAAATAAACAAACGAATATGAAATATGACAATTGACAATATGAATTTATGAAATCTATGAAATTTGCAGTAAAAAATGCAAGATTTCTCCGCTACTCGCGCACGATCGTTTCTCGTATCACATACAAGTACTTGCACGTCGCCAATATGTGTTGTAAGTTATGAGAGAATGCCTATTTGCTTGAATACCCATACTGATTTTTTTTTTAATTCGGCGACTTATATCTATTCGTCTAGATATAACTAGCGCTATAAAAAATGTCTGGTTATAAGTTTATCGTAATTTAAATCAGTTAAAAATGTGTAATAAAAATATTTCGAAGATGGTTTTTATTAAAAAACGATCACGATGCAGCTAAAAAGTTGGGTGTTATCCACGCGCAGTATCTATACCTAAACTCCAGAGAGGTATACGTTACAAATCTCGTGATAGCAGTGCCGCACCGGTAATAACATTTAGATAAACCGTCAAAATTAAAACAAGAGAGAGATACCAATGCGATAAAAGGAAAAAAGCCAAAGGCCTCTTTGCACACACACTGTACCGCAGCGTACTGATTTGTATCTACAGCACGATTTTGTTCAGCCTCAACTCTCGCCTTTTACAAAACCTATATTTACCGACACTTTGGTGTGAAACAGAAAAATTAAGCGTTTGCTTTAATCGTTTTCACTTATCTATTAAACGGTTAATCAACTGTTTAATATTTAATAACGGATGTATCATTAAAATGTTATTGGCTTTTAATTGGAAGGTGGATTTGGAATATATTTTATCGTTGGATGGAAGATTAATGGCTTTGGATGCGCTTTTTAGGTTTTTTTTCGCCGTCTCATGTATATTCTCAGAAAATATTGAAATACTAGTTCGCGTTTTAATTAAATTAGAAATATATAATATCACTGATAATACAAATTAGAGTTTAACTTCTTCATTAAATTTATATTTAAATATGTATCGTTCATTTTAAATTAAATTATAAAGTTTGTTCGGATATATATGAGGAGCAGACTTTCAAATCGCACTTTGTCCATATTTTCACTTTTTGACTTAGAGGTGGCGTTGGATTAGTCAAAACATCATTTAATAATTTACATACTCCTAGATATTCTAAACGTAATATTTCACGTATATTTTTGGCTTCAAAAATCACTTAGACAAACAAAACGCATTTTGTCCAGTAGCGAGAGACAAACAAATAGCGCTATTTTGCTTGCATTGCATTTTTACTATTTAACGACTTTATTTTGCTCTGAGACGTTGATTTAGGAATCAACAGTATCTGATATTATTCGTGCTTAATAGGTTGCTTTTATAATAATAATAGGTGATAATAGTATTAAAATGAGTGAAGGTGAGCATATTGTAGGTGATACAAATAGAGGAACGAGAAAAAGAAAAGTAAATACTACGGCAAAAGAACGTAAGAGAGAAATAAGGTAAACTACAGGTTATGTTGTTTTTTTTTTGCATGTACATATCTTTTGTTGGCCGACATAAAAATTATTAGACAAAATTTCTATGATAATGAAGAAAAAACAAAAATGTTCAGGATAACAAATTAGCACAGATGATGAATATTAAGGAAATAAAAAGGCAAAGGAAGAGAAAGAATGGTAAATCACATGATTTTCACACAGAATTTTATGTAAGTTTTTATTTAAATAAACCAAGCTTTAGCATCAGTACATATTTATTTTTCGATTACACTTTGTAAGGTCTTTGATTGAGTATTTTTAGGTTTGGCATAATAGCAAGAAAATCTTTGTTTGCCAAAAATTATTTTTTTCTATTTTTAATTGTGGTCCAAGTAGAATTCATACGATAGTGAGAAAAAAAAGCTTAGCACTAGTATAAAAGACAATCGTGGTGGAGACAGAAAGTCCAAGAAAAATGCGCTTAAATTAGAAAGTGTCATGAAATTTATTTCGTCTTTGAAGGGCCATGAAAGCCACTATGGTAGAGGCAAGTCCAGAAGAATCTATTTGTCATCTGACTTAAACATAAAAAAGCTGTGGGAGATGTATAATGATCAGATTCCAGATAATTCACTCCAAACAAACTACAAGTACTTTAGTCGAATTTTCAGCAATAAGTTTAATATAGGTAGATATTATTAAAAAGATGTTTTTTATTTTTTACTAAGTTGCCCGTTTGTTTTAGCCTTTGGATCTTTAGCATCCAGCTACTGATGTTTGTGGCATTTGCATAAGAACAAACACTGAGATAAATACCACCAAGGATGAAGAGCAAAGATTAAAATTAAAAATGGATTTAACTATTCATAAGACGCGAGCAAAGCAGTTTTTTAAATCAATGAAAGAGGAATCTGCAGATAGCGTGACATATTGCTTTGATCTTCAACAGGTCCAAAATCTTCCAAAGGCGCCTATTCTCAGCGGAAGCATTCTATTCTCAGCAACTGGCTTTTTATGCATTTTGTGTGACAGATATTTTAACAAAAACTCCTGTTTTTTATACATGGCTTGAGCATGAAGCAGGAAGAGGTGTGGTAGAAATAAGTTCTGCGTTGACTGACTTTCTAAAAAAGACTGATTTTGACCCAGATATTAAACATTTAAGATTGTTTTCGGACGGATGTGGGGGTCAAAATAAAATTTCCCACATGGTACATGCACTCACCTTGTGGCTTTTGAATAATGCCCCAAAAACTATTCAAACACTTACGATATTTCCCGTTCGTGGCCATTCGTTTATGCCAGCTGATCGAGTTTTTGGTCAAGTTGAGCTAGACTTACGTGCCCATGCTTTTATAAAGTCACCAGAAAAATATTATGAAATTTATTCTAAGAAAGGACAACTGCGCAAGCTAAGATCTGATTGAACTTTGTATGACATAAAACATGCAGCACTTTCACTCAAAAAAGTTATAGGTATCAGTGAAGCCAAAAGAATAATCATAACTCGAGGCAAACAAACTGCTGGGGAAAGTAAAATCTTGTATAAAACAGAGGTTTTATACAGAAATGATGACAATTCTAAAAAGTTTTCAAATTTAATTCAACCAAAGAAAAAACTAAGTGACATAGTACTGCCGGAATTGCCAACGAAGCATGCCGTTAAGAAGAAAAACTGGATAGCTTATCAAAATTTTTAGTTAGTCTATCAGGCAAAGAATGGGCATTAGATCCAGAATTAACTTGGTTAGATCCAATTTTGAAGGATCAGTATGGTGAAAATGTAATTGAAAAGGACCAGACCTGCGATCAATGTGAAGATGGAGAAGAATGCTGCTGTCTTCTGGAGGACGACATACATGTCATATGATTTTTTTTACTACAGATATTGCTTTAAAAACACGAATTTTCAGTTCATATTTTGATTTTAATCACTTAGGGAAAATAAAACCACATTTTGTCCTTCAAAGACAATCAAATAGCGTTTTGTCACAAATGTAGCAATCAAATAGAGTAAGTTGATAATAAAAAATTACATTTTTTCATATTTTGTGTTTTATTTTTAACTTTATTAATAATCGAGTAGCAGTTTTTCTCATTTCCTGAAAAATTTTAAAAATGGACAAAGTGCGATATGAAAGTCTGCTCCTCATATTGTCTCAAGTTTTGCATCAAGCGTAAAGATAACTAGCCACTTGTCAACGCACTATTATTAAGAGATCATTTATGAACTCACACCGAACTACTTAAGTCTGACGTCACAATGGGCGGGGATTTTAAAAACAGCTCCAAACATTTTTAATTTGTGTGTATTTATCCCATAAGAAGTTGGAAATACTGGTTTTATTAATTGTTTGAAGAATAAATGAGAACTTTTGGATATAAACATTGATTTTGTGCGATTGGTATTATTTGTTGTTCGTGAATTTGTGAGGCAAAAACATCAAAGTATTAAAATATTTACTATGAATGTTTATCCTTTGAACTTTTATAGTTTTTAATAGAAAAAGTATAAATTTAAATAATTAAAAGTGATATATCAAAGAAGTTTACAGTCGTTTGTTAAGTGCCGTAAGTACTTCTTTCCAATTAATCATAGTAGGAAAGAACACTTCCAGCTAATACTGAATGGAAATCAAGCAACTACAATGGAGAAGAAAAGCCACATCAAGAGAGTATCCATGAGAAACAAGGAAAATCCAGAAACTATGGAAAAAGAAGAACTGGCAGAAGCAATAAGAAAGATAAAGCAATATAATGTTCGAATAAATGAACTTTGATGGTACACAAGGCAAATATCGAACACAGTAGTTAATCAAATCTTGCCCAGGTACTTTCGATCACAAGATCATCCTCAGGGGCATTTCGTCAGTTGTGGCCTATCCAGCAGTAATAGAATGTTATAAATGTAAATTGGGACATAACAAATACACTAAACAAAGACAAACAAACATAACATTATATTACTGCTGGATAGGCCACAACTGACGAAATGCCCCTGAGGATGATCTTGTGATCGAAAGTACTTGGGCAAGATTTGATTAACTACTGTGTTCGATATTTGCCTAGTGTACCATCAAAGAAAGATAAAGGTCGGAAAAGCACCAGAAAGCGATGAAGTAGCACCAGAAATGATGAAATATATAGGAGTAAAAGCAAAAGAAAAATTGTTATACATATATAACCTAATATGGAAGAGAAAAGTAATACCCAGAGAATGTACAAAGGAAACGCAAGAGGCTGTAAGAACAATAGAGGTATATCACTACTATGTATAGCAGCAAAAGTATACGAAACCATAATAGAAAGAAAAATCAGAAAAGTAATAGAACATAAATTAGAGGACGTACAAAGTGGATTCAGGAAAGGACACAATACACAAGACCATATATTCACCATACAACAAGTAATAGAAAAAGCCTTAAAGTAAGTAAGTTGATTAGAAATATCACTTTTAAGCATCAATAACATATTCTCGTAAATAATTGTAGTTACAAATTAACCAAAAAAAAATTGTACTCTTATCGTTATTCAGCTAATTTGGTAATTAACAGACCGATGAACTAATTTTAAAATAAACAGAGTCGCATATAGAGGATTCAGCATGTCCGTAACATCAGATGGAAGTTCCAACATAATTAGCTCTATACCACAACATACCAACACAGTTAAATCCTACTCAAAAGTTCCAACATACATACCCTAGTCCTGAACAAGCGATCGTTTTCTCTTCAAAGGATGGATTACGCCTACAGGACTACCTCATATCACTAGGAGCACTTATACAGCCCAAAAACATCTTATTTTCTTCAAGGCTGTCCAATAATCTAGTATGCATGTATCTAGCGAGCAAATAAATTGTGGATAACTTTATACAGGTACGTGATGGTGTAATACTAATAAATGATGAACCAGTTCAAGCTAGAAAATATATTACTCCAGTGGATAGGTTAGTTCTATCAAATGTATGCCACTGAATTCCACAGGATATTCTTATTCACGAATTAGAAAACCTAGGTTTCAAGCTAATATCATCAATGACCTTTCTTTGTATTAGCTCTATCTTACCGGAATTCAATCATATTTACGGTTTTAGAAAACAAGTTTTTATCAACACTATTATAAATCCTTTACCAGAATCTTTTCTGATTATTTACGATAACAAATCCTATCAAATTTTCTTATCCCAAGATAATCAGTTATGCTTTAACTGCAAACAGCAAGAACATAATGCTAATAATTTTCAAAATCCCACAAACTCTCAACAATCACATACACCTCCAACTATTTCAACATCGTTAAACACTCCGTCACAAATGGACACCATAGAAAAGCTTCCCAATCAGCAAACTACTTCCTTTACAAACAGTAAAAATCCTGAACATGTCGAACCAAAAGAATCCTCAGTTACCATTACCATTACACCTCCTTCTTCTTCTTCATGTGCCTTGTCCGTTCCGAACGTTGCCAATCAACATGGCTATTCTGACTTTGTTTACGGCAGATCTAAATAGTTCAGCAGGTGACAATCTGAACCATTGCCGCAAGTTTTGGAGCCACGAGTGTCTTCTCCTCCCTAGACCTCTTCTGCTGTCTATTTTCCCTTGGACGATCACCTGTAGTACTCTATATTTAGTATGTCTCATAACGTGACCCAAGTATTCCAACTTTCTTTTCTTTATACTTATTCCTACCTCTCTCTCTTTTACACCTCCAGAAAATAAATATTTGCACGATTTACTTACCCCTAGGACAACTAATTGATAACCAGGACCTTTTTAACCTCGTGAGACAAATACCTTCTCCGCGTAATTTAACAGATGATTTTAATGCTTACAACAGTATTTGGGGTTTTACATATGATGACAAAAGAGGACTTATTATTGAACTTATAATTATTGAAGAATTAATAGATCAGTATAACTTATCACTGTTGAATGATGCACGCCCTACAAGGTTCAATATACAAACAGGCGAATCAACGCCATTGGACGATGGCGGATAATAACTTATCTGCATTAATGACATGGAACAGATTAGACTACAATTATAACAGTGATCATTATCTTAGATGCAGTCGAGGTAACCATTAAAAAAAACTGCACTTGTTGCAAAACATAAACCAGTTCCTTGGTGGAATGAACAATGTAAGACAACGATCGAAGCTTCCAAAAAAGCCTTTAACAAATACAAAAGACATAAAACACTTAACAATAAAATAAAATTTCAAAAACTTAAAGCTAAAGCTCAGTTAACAATAAAAACTCCTAAAAGAAATCCGTGGGCTCAATTTGTGTCCAGTATAAACAGTAGGACCCCTTTGTCTGAAATGTGGAGGAATGTCAAAAAAAATATCCGGAATACCGGCTTATAACAAAATCACTTAACTAAAGAAAGATAATAGAATAATCACAGATGACCTAGAAATAGCAGAAGAATTTGCTAATACGTATAAAAATAGATCTAATACAAGCAATTATAATAATAATTTTATCAACTATACAGAACGAAGAATGCAATGTAATTATACCGTTTGTTAATGACATAGATGCTTTAAACACCAAATCTAATATAAATGAACACAAAGATGCATTAAACTCATTTAAAGAGACTAGTGAGGATCCAGATAATATCCCAATGGTTTTTCTTAAACATTTACCTGAGAATGCACACAATCATCTTCTCAACATATTTAATATTATTTGGACAGAACAGAAATTTCCAACAGCGTGGAGAGATTCTATTATAACACCAATATTAAAACCAAAATATCCCAAAATAGATCCTAAGTCTTATAGACCAATTGCACTAACATGTACCTCATGCAAACTGTTCAACCGTCGTCTCCTCTGGACACTTGAAGATTGAAATATTATTATTCCAGAACAAAGTGGTTTTCGACAAAATAGATCAACTCTAGACAATGTTATAGACCTATTTATAATTGCCATAAATGATGTTTTACAAAATTTAAAACTTCCACTTAAAGGCCGCTTATATACTGACGATCTCGTAATATTTGGTCAAAACAAATACTTAAACAACCTTTCACAACTTGCACAGAGTTTCTTGTTAGATATTGAAAAATGGTCACAGGAAACTTAATTTATCTTCTCAACAACTAAAACTAAATGTTTTTCTAAAAACAAAGTCAGTACACCAATCTCATTATATGTACACAACCAATCACTACAACAAAAAGATTCGCTAAAATTGCTAGTAGTTACATTTGACAGAAAGTTGAATTGGAAAAAACATAACAATAATCTAACATGTAAATGTTACAGAAGATTAAATTGACTAAAAATTCTAGCACACAAGAATTGGGGTGCAGAGAGGAATACACTGTTAATTATATACAGAACTATTACACGATCACAGCTACACCACGCGGCAATAGCTTACGACTCAGCATCGAAATCAGTACTTAAAAAGCTCGACACTATTCACAACACAGCACTCAGAATATGTCTGGGAGCCTTTTGTACAACATCGATTGAAAGTTTACTTTGCGAAGCAAATTAAATGTCGTTAAATGATAAAAGAGCTTACCTTAGGCTAACGTATGCAACAAAAATTAAGGATAATGCAAAAAACCCTGTCTATAGAAATAATTTTACTGATAATTACGCAAACCTCAAAGCAAATTACCGTTCTGTTAAACCTTTCTCTAAAATAATAAAAACCATTTGCATCTGTTTGATATTTTCATACCTGAATGTCTTCCACACACATATGACCATAATCCACCTTGGATTCAAAACATACCATCATATAACTTTGAACGTACGTCATTTGATAAAAACTCCACTAATTGTGATTTATTTCCCATTTTAGAAAAATCCTTAGTAGTTATAAAAATCATACCCAGATATACACTGATGGTTCAAAATTGTCCGAAGGTGTGGGAGCGTGTGTAGTAACTCCGGAGAAGTTCCTTAAATTCAAACTATACTGTATGCTCTCTATCGCGCCTTAGAACTAATTAATCTAACAAGAAACTGCAAATATATTATCGTAACAGACTGACTTAGTGCCATACAAAGCATCCGACCACTATATCCAAAAAACCCGCTTTTAAAAAAATTAAAACGGTCCTTCTTCAAGCTTATATCAATCACAATGAGATAAATTTCATCTGGATCCCATCTCATATAGGAATAAAAGCAACGAAACTGCTGACCATAGTGCAAAAGACGCGATAGTGAGTGACGTTTCCGAAATCGTAAACATATCGGTATCAACGGATATAAAAGTTTATATAAAAAATCAATCTAAAGTGCGTGGAAAAATAAATGGAATGTGTCGAATTCAAAGTGAAACCCAGCAAGAGACATGGAATGTGTTACCTACGTCAAGAAGTCAAGAAATAATAATAACGCGCCTCAGACTCGGACATTCTAGGTTAACGCATGATTACCTAAGATACAGGAACATTTACCTAAGATACAAGATACAAGATACTAGGAACACTTCTAGAAGCTCTAGGTGCAAGACTGTAACTTTAACAATACTCTGAATTTCTTACAAGACATTAATATTTACCACAATATTTAATAAACCAAATTGTAATTCAGTAATTGTACCTAATATGATCCACTATTTTTTCGCTAATAGCCATTTGGTCGATGCGATTTTCTAAATAAAAAAAACGTTTATCTTTTAAGGTTATGTTATTGTTTGATTTAAACTTTAATAATTATTCTTTACTGTATTTCAAGGTATTTTGTTGTTTTTTTTATCAGGATTATTTTAAAATTATACTATAATTATTATATGTATGTTGGCAACACATTTTATTTTTATTGATTGTTTTGGAATTGTTAGTTGGGGATAATGTTTTGGAAGTAATTAAAAGCCAAGAAACTTCGATGGGAATTATGGATTTACGAAAAGACAGGGCTTCAGTCTGAGTACAAATCCAGACCAAATATTGCGCAACTTAGTACTAAGACGGCAACTTGGGTGAGTTTTTAGTGGATTTTAATAAAACCACAAGAGGATTAAATGATGCAGGAGGTAAAATAGATAATAGTGAAAAGATCACCATACTTTTATCTGCAATGCCTGACAGTATTAGTTCAGTTGTAACATCCATTGATATTTTATTTCGTTCTGATCCATCCAAAGTAACTGTAGATTTTGTGAAAAAAAGTTTAATCGCAGCAGATGATCGTTTAAAAACAAAGGAAGTTGCTAGTGTACCTGTTCCTTCTTATGCCTTTGTTGGTCAAGATAAATACAAAGGTAAGAGCAAACATACTTTTAAAGTTCGTTGGAACGTTGTTTTGTAAATTATAAATTGCGTTTCTTGGTAGTCACACAAATCAGGATGTTGCAGTCTGTTGTGATTCAAATGTAATGAATAGTGTACATTTAGTTGTAGATAGTGATTGCATAAATCACCTGTTTATATCAAAATACATTTAATTTTTAACTAATTCCAAAGCCGTGGATAGACAAATAAATTTAGCAAAAGCTGGCGAAACTGTGGCAGCAAAAGTTCGAGGTAGTTTCTCAGCTATATCTAAAGAAGGACTTTCAGTTACTTTAAATTATGTTTTTGCACTGGACAATATTTCTTACAATTTATTATCAGTAAAACAAATTAAAGAAAAACGTTTTCGTGTATTTTTTGAAAATAAGGTGATACTGCAATTAAGTAAAAATCGTGAGGGGTGATACTGCAATTATTACTGGAAAATTGATTAGTAATTTGTATTTTATAGAATTGCAATAATTGTATTCAGATGTGGTTAACATTGTTTGAGATACACCTGAGTTGTGGCACAAGCGGATGGGACACTCTTGTAGATTTCCTGTGAGTTTTATATATACTTTATATACTTTTGCCATACGCTGAACTGTCAATAAAATTTAAAGTATTCCGGTATCAGTTGCGTACAAAAAATATTCCAACACCGGGAGGAATTAGACAAGGCGACAGTTTAAGCCCCTTCTTGTTTAATCTTCTCATGGGCAAAATTATCAACAAAGTACTATCTCTTAATCTCGGATATAGAATGGGCAACAAAAGAATTGGTATGGTGTGTTACGCAGACGATGCAGCAATTATTGCCGAATCAGAAGATGATCTCCAAAGGCAGCTCTTTCAGTTCTTTCAAACAAGCCGACTACTAAATATGAACATCTCTACCAACAAAACTAAATGTATGACAATAGCAAAAGATCCGCTCAGATGTAAGTTAGTGGTTGAGGACAACCCCATAGAACAGGTGATGCAATTCAGATATCTGGGCATAGATATATCAAGCACCCACGACCCAGTAAAGGATCTGAGGAATCAGATCAACAAAGCATCTGCACTGTCAGGATGTCTGCGGGAGATAGTCTGGTCAAATCCGTATATGCGCACAGATAGTAAAATTAGAATCTATAAGACTTGCATACGACCGATCATGACATATGGCATAGAAGTGCGCGAAGATACCAACAAAACGAAACAGATGCTAAGGGTTGCCGAAATGAAAACCCTAAGAATAATGGGGAAAACAAGAAGAGACAGAGTGAGAAATACAAACATTAGAGAGCAGTGCAAAATTCAAGATATTGTAAGATGGGGAAGGCAACGCAAGAGGATGTGGTACAACCATGTAAGACGAATGGATGAGAATAGACTCCCAAAAATTGCCCTAGAAAACAATCCGCCCGGTTTAAGACCCCCCGGAAGACCACCTAAAAGATGGAGGGATAGTTGGCAATCTACCTCCCAAGAAATTAACCAGAGGCAGCTTCAGAATTAAACAGATCGAAATATCTACAAAAAGTAGAAGAAGAAGAAGAAGTTGCGTACAATTGTCTAATATATTTAATTAAAATTATTATTTTGTGGAACATTAGACTTGAAGAGTTATTTCATAAAATTTATATTATTAATAATCACAAATGTTTTTGGTTATTTAATCAATATAATTCTAAAATTTTTAATATAATGAGGATTACATTTTCTTATTATTACACCATGTTGACGCCTATGAAAGATCGAGCAGTTCCGTATGGGTTTCGTATTATTAGCTGTGTTAGGAACATTTGAACTTTAAGGTTGACGTTCTGGAAATTTTAAATATAAGTGACGTCACTTTGTATAAATCGTGACGTGCAAGTGTTTTACTTTGAATCATGATATAAGGAAACATGGTATGCTCACGCGCATCTATTTGGAACAGCCAATCGCGTTTACGACCAAAATCCGCCCATTTTGAAGGCGGCAATTCAAATATGTACAAATTTGATAAAAAATATCGTAGTTAAATTAAATAAAATAAAATTAATATTCTACATTAATCCAATTAATTCAGATTTAAAATGATCTGAACAGACTCTTGCTAAAATAATTAAAAAAAAATCGAAACAAATTTACTTTTAAATTCCAATACACTGCAAAGTAAGGTTAAAAAAATGCAAAACAAAGCAGACGTCAAGCATGTAGAGGTGGTTGATCCAAGTATTTTTGTGGATCAGATCAAACTGATATGCGTAAACAAATATACCTGTTAAAAATACTGGTTTGGAAATCAGTTTGTTATCATTTGTTTAATAGATATCTAAACATAACGACAACATTATTTGTATTTTGTTAGATTTCTTTATAGTTATTTAAATGACTGTTTAACTTCAAATACTTAAATTACTGTTATTCCGAGATTGTATAAAAAGTTCATAAAAAAAATGGTGATAGTTTTGTCTACTTCACGCCAATTGTCATCTGTTGATATTTATCTAAAGCTTTGTAAACGTTGAGAAATGCACGATAAAAATTAAGGACAAATGCAATGAAACCCGTACTCGTTTATTATAATATATTGGTGTTAGGGATCAGTTCCACAAGTATAAATAAAATACATGTTCCAAAGTAACTGGTACGGGATCAGGTCACCATCCCTACGCGCATGTGACATATTGAAAACATGGTGGATTTTGGTCGGCGCAGAAATGTGCAAAACCGAGTCCACCTAGTGAGCATACCTTGTTTCCTTATATCATGCTTTGAATAATGGTATATATGTTGGCAACACATTTTATTTCTATTGATATCATCTCGCACATTGAAATCAAAAGTGGCATTATACAAAATTCGGTGGTTTTTAGTTACAGCGACATCTAAAATATACGAGCAAAACTACGTCTGTTGCAAAGATCTCCGTTGTAATAGCTTGCTCGGTTTTCTGTAGACGTCGCTAATGTCACTTCTTACTTTGTTGTCGCGAGCATGGGTCGTGACCGAAAAACCGACACTAAACCAGTAAATGTCCAGCCGCCGCAACGAGTCTTAGCTGAGGTGAGTGAAAAAGTGACATATTTTGTATAATGTCGTTTTTTTAAATTACTTGATACTAAATATACAACAAATTATGATTTTGTTATTGGCATATTTTGTAAAGTGCCGATATTTTACTCAACTATTCCAGATAACTGTGTTTATATAGAATAAATAAGGGGCATATTGTGCTTAGTGTCATTTTTGTGGTTTAAATGTCATATTTTTAATTTCTTGCCATATTAAATAGACGTCATTTTAAGTAAAGTGTCATTGTTTTATTTAAAAATGTATATTTAATTAGATAATTAGGATATTAAACACCGACATTTTGTTTTTATCACGTTTATTCCGTATTATTTTATAAAAGCTAAAACTTTGTAAAAGGCTAATTTCATTATTTTATAAGTTTATCACTTTAGATTTCTATGTATTTACTACCAATGACTTTAATTTTTGAATATAACCTAAAAAAAGTACTATTTGTTAAAGGTACAAGAACTATCATGAATCCATCAAGAAGCAGAGGAAAAAAGATATTACAACTGGCAATTGGGAATGACAGTAATACCCAAAATACTGTGCCTACTTCCACCAGGAACTTCGAACAGCCTGATGTTTCACTTACAGAAATAACATCTTCTGCTTTAAATATTATGAATAATTTACATGAAATTGGAGATAGCTCTAACCTTTTACCTGCTGAAATCAGTGATGATGGCGACTTTTCTCCCGCCTCAGATGATGATAGGACGTACTTACTCCCAAAAAAGAAACGCCGCTTATCTACTTCGACTTCATCATCCTCCAGTTCATCCTCATCTTATCCAGCTCTTCTTCTTCTTCCAGTTCCTTCTAGCTCGACTTCTTCATCAAGTACGTCGTCTGATTAGCCTACAACCTCTAAAGCTAATCAAGGTACTCATGATACCGAAACTTCTGCAAGCAATGTTAATCTTTCAAAAACTGATGAAGCCAAAGTAATTAATTGCAGGATACATACCGACCTAAATTACCAATTACCTGAAGTTACTAAAAATGACGAAAATCTTACAAATGTACAAACTGCTCATAATTATGTCGGCAATGATGTCGAAGAAAATTTTACAAATGATGTCTCTGGCACGCTGCTGAATGACGATTTTTTGGAACGGGATTTTGACAATATATATCGAGTTGATAATGTAGCTCCTACTGCTTCAAATTCTCAGTTAGATGACCAAATTACTCAAGCTCACGATAACAATAATGCCGCCTATTCAGCATCTGATGGCAATGATAAACCAAATAAGGAGAAGAAAAAGAAGCCGAGGTATGCCAGTATTGCGAAGAATTTAAGAAATGCCAGTCAAGAATATGTTTCAACTTCCAAAACAAAAAAGGTTTTTCCGGCAAAAATTCTAAAACAAACTTGTGGAAATAGCTGTCGGCTGATATGCTCAGATAAAATATTTGGAGGGTCAAGGCAAAAACTGTTTGATGCTTACTGGGCTATGGCTTCCTTAGACCGACAAAAAGAATACATAGCTCGTAGTATTCAAAATATTATCCCGAAATATCAATACAAGAAAATGAATTCAAATAGAAAGGCAAAAAATGCTTTTTATTTTAAAATAAATAGTACCAAAACCAGAGTATGCAAGACATTCTACAAAAATACACCAGATATAACTGACAGGTGTATCAGAACTGAACTGAAAAAAAAAAGATTCTTTTACTGGTATTCTAGAAGGTGAAAGAGAGGAAGACGTGAAAATTACAGAAAGTTGTCTGATATAAAAGTCATTAAAATTGAAAAGAACGTAGTGATTAAGATTAAAATATTCTATAAAACGTCTTATTTTGATGACTTCAGGGAACTTGATTTGGCAAAAAGAACATCCAGAAACAGCCAACCTCAAGAACTTAAACCCTTGTATCACCAAAAATTGGATATATCCGAAAGGAAGAACAATGACGTGAGGAGTCTTGTGGATTCGGGGTTGATTCCTGGATATTACCGATCCTACTATGAAAGTATTTTTAATTGAAAATGTAATAGCTCTTAAGTATTATCACATTTTTAAAAATGCCTATTTGCATTTTTTGTTATGATTCGTTTATTTTCTTAGTTTATTTTGATAGTCTTAAAATATTTTTATTTTAATTAAAACATTGCGTGATATTGTCGTGACTGATTCGAGTAAGACTGTCTTTTGTAATACATACAAATAAATACTTTATTCATCTAAAATTAGTTTTTATTTTATTTCTGACATTCATTTACTCAATTGGAGTAGTAGAATAGTAGAAGAGTTAATGAATTAAATATGCAATTAAACAAAAAATAATTGATTGTATAAAAACAAAAGTGTCACTATACTGAATTTTTTTTTTCAAATACCTTTTTTTTCAACAAACACTAGTTAATTTATTTAAAAGTTATTTTATACTGAAAAAGAGATAATTAAATTATTATTTAAAACTAATCACATTGCTTGTTTTCAATTTATTTTTAAGTCTGGGCATAAAAATCATGTTAAAAAACTTTAAACAGCTATACTGTAAAATTGAGTTTTTTATATAGTGCCACTTTTGATTTCAATGTGCGATCTGATGACTTACTTGTCACTTGTCACTGGTCTTACACCGTACACTTGTAGTTGTAAAACAATAAAACTTATTGCATTTCTAATTAAATATAATAATAGTGTTATTATTATTAACCTGCGTAATCATATTCCACATAGATTTTAAACAAGATTAAGAAGAAAAAACCAGCGTGCTTTAATAATTTTAATTTGAATAAGCATATTTTGCTTTAAATTTTTGTAACTCCTTTTATTGCTTTCACATCAATCATGTGCTACTTAGCCTTGGAGTTTTCAATTTTAGAAAAAAAAACTTAAGAGGTGTGGTCCAAATGTATTTATAAATTAACAATTATACCAGCAGTGTAATTAACAATACATATTTAAGGCGATCTATTGATCGCATATAAAGGCATTTTACAGTTCTTCCATAATAAATTAAATAAGTTGATTGTTATCGGGCTCATTCCTCACGCTTTCGGTATTCTATTACCTCCGATATCAAAGAGAGAGATATAGTTTAGAATTGCCTACGTTTAGTTTTCCCATATAGACACCATAATCGATAAATAAACGAGTTAAGTACATTAAAGAGTTAATCATGCACAGAATAGGAGAGTCTGTAATTAAATTATCTAATATCGATCTTAACAGCTGCTAAATCAAAATACGAGAAAATCATTTTTGCCTTCAAGTAAAATTACGTTTTGTTGTGAATACTTTTTAATATTTGATGTAAATTTGTACCTACCTGTTTAGATAAAATTACAGAAATATAAATATTTCTTATGGTGTGAAGTATATGTGAAATGTTTCAATTATGGTCTACTTTTGTTTTGTTACTTATATTATATTCTTTTTGTAGTTTTATTAACCTGTTCGCGTACATTACAAGATAAAAAAAGGTATAATACACGTGCAAACAACATACAGATGATATACCTTATGCTATATTTAGGGGGAATGTGCCTATGATGGTCCCCTTAAGAAAATAGCTTCATAATAATTTTAATTATTTACTTAGCAGACTTTAAATATGACCACATAACGTCTCGTTATTTGTACAATATGGCAAATGTTTCAAATTTTGCAGAAAAAGTTATGTTAAAAATTTATTCATAATTTACTAAAATCCTGTTAAGGGTCCATCATGGGCATATATGCGCTCATGATGGACCCTTTGGTACGCCCATGATGGACTCGTTGCATTTTGTGTAAAATAATTAAATACCAAATTATTTTATTAGATCAAAAGACATTACAAACGATAAAAAATATTACACATGGTATTTTTAAGAATAAAAAAATTACGCGCACAATTCACACACAAATTGTTTATGTCGAGGATTTACATCTGCACATTCAGTGTGACACCAATTCTTACACACTTGACAACGAATCCATTTTCATTGGATCGTGAATGCGAAAATAGTTCTTTACAGTAGATGCAAGCTGCATCGTCCGAATCGCCTTCTACAAAAGAGCATTCACAATCGTCTTCAGAACCATTTGTAGTTGAAACACGAACTTGCCTTTTTACTTTTCTGACGTCTTGTTTCCTTTTTTTGCTTCTTTGTCTGCAATTTTTTGTTTTATATATCTTCAATTTCTGGCGTTGAATTTAAATATCCTGTTTTACCCCGTTTTCTACCCCTTTTCTGCATTACTTGAGATACTCCAGCTAAAGGAGGAGGACAAATATCTTCTACCGAGATGTTTAGAACTGACGATGATGTTGATTTCTGATCAGTGGGGCTTTTTGATAAACTTTCAATCGAAGAAACATTTTGGCTCCAATGTTCCGGTGGTGACTTCTGGTCAGAACATTCTGGCAGTGGGTTTTGTTCAGAATTTTCTCTATCTGTTGTTATAGACGGCAAAAATTGCCAATCCTCGAAGACATCTGGATTGAATGGTTGTATTCCTGTCTTTTTAAATGCATTGATTGCATTTGATGGTAAAGCACTTTTTAAATAGGCTCTATTAAAGAGACTGGCTACTTTAAATTGGGTCACCGTTTTACCTGGATTCTGTCGTAGCCATAATTGAATTTCTTGGCCGTAGTAAATTTGAAGTGGTCTAAAAAATCCTACGTCCAAGGGTTGAGCGTGATGAGAACAGTGAGTAGGAAAACAAAACATAATAATACCGTTTTCCTTTGCAAACTGTAGAGCTTCAAAACTTTTGTGACTACCATGGCCATCGAGTAACAACAAAACTTTGTTGGTTTTAGAAGCCTTTGTATACCTTAAAAAATGTTGCAGCCACAAATAGAAAATATCGGAAGTCATCCATCCTTTTTCTTGAGCGAAGGCTATACTCCAGTAGGTGCATCGATCATAAGTTCATCTTTCTTTCTCTGTCGAGGAAAAATCAAAGCAGGAGGAACATATGTTCCAATTGCATTCATTGCACATACGACCGTAACATGTAGACCGCGCTCTGCACTAACTTAAAGCACCAACTTGTTTGCGACCTTTACTAGCATAATTTTTTTGCGATTTCTTTTGCACAGTTGTCAAACTGGACTTGTCCATATTATAAATGTTTTCCGGTGGAAAGTGAAACTCGTCTAATATATTTGCTAATGCAGTAAAATAGGCACATATATTTGGTTTATTAAAAGCTTGAGCCCTTGCCAACGAAGTATTTTCTGGAGTACGTAATGATATTCGAGGATTTCGCTTTAAAAAGCCTCTGACCCATTTCCAGCCTGCCATCCTGGTTTCCTTATTAAAATTGTGGCTAATGTTGTTTCTTTTAGCTACTTCATACACAAGTTTTCGCAAATCTTTACTAGTCAGGCCAAAAAAAACCAATTTCCATAGTAATAATATGGTCAGCAACTTCCTGTTCAATAGTAGTGGAGAATATTGGTCTTCGTCCTCCCAAATCACCTTTGATACTTCCTTGATGCTTAATAAAGCGTCTTTTCAAAGTCGTTTTTGAAACGTTAAATGTTTTTGCTGTCAGCTTAAAACCCCATAGTTTTTTCTTGTATGCTTTTTTAAAGCTTGTTGCATATTACTCTCGTTCCACTGTTGCCTTTTTTGTAAAGCCATCCCTGTAAAACATATTATGTTAATCATTAAGTAACAAAAACTGAAGGTGTGTCCAATTTTATTTTCTTTTTCCTATGATGGACCCCTAGTCCGTCATAGGTAACGACACAGGGGTCCATCATAGGCAAATAGACAAGGCAGCAAATTTAATTCTGTTACTTTTGTGTTGACCATTTTAACCTAAAACAAAGTATAGTATTTGACAAAGAAAGTGTAGTCATTTTATACAAAACAAAAGCAACACTTATCTTAACGTATGTTACCAGTAAAATGCTACTTACCAAAAAAATTTATTAGATCAGCAACGCCAAATTTTAATTTTATTTCACAAATTTACTGTTATAACAGCCACGTGTCTGAAACTTTGCAAATACTAAACTACAAACTTCGTGCGCAAGCGGCAACCGGCGATGTGTATGTAACCGCGCGCTATTTAAAATTACAGCCGGGGGTCCGTCATAGGCAGGGGTCCAACATAGGCACACTTCCCCTAAACTTAAACTTAAAAAACAAAAGGGTTATTTTTAGACATACATGCATAAAAAAACTAGCAAACAGGTATCATCATGTTTGAACAATTGTGTCAAGTGATGAAAAACACAACAAGAAGAGAGTAGATTATTGACAGAAAGATAAGAAAAGGCATTACAGAAACAAGCAAGTCAAATGTAAGAAATGCAAGAAGGAAATATACAACAAAATAAAAATTTGATACGTAAGTTAAAATAACAAAACAAACTACAAAATGAAATAATAATGAAACAATAAGAAGAAAATTTCTTAAAACTTCAAAGCCAAATGGAAACGTATGAAGATGGTATCTGTATCTGAGCTGTCGTCCTTAGTTTATTGTCCATCCTGCCCTTTTTAGGAAGGCGGACAAGTCACCAGGGGACATCTCCCTTATGTGGGCAGGTGTGGACCAGGACTCGTCGACCGCATACTCTCCTATTAACGATAACTCCGGGCATTCTCATAGGACATGCTCTTCAGTTTCATCTTCTCGTTCAAACTTTCTGCATAGAGGTGTGGTCTACTAGACCCTGTGTGCGGAGGTGTTTGCTTAATTCAAAATGACCAGTTAAAAAACCAAATGTTAAGCGAAGGTTTTTTCTGGTCATTTCCCAAATACTTCTTTTGGTACTTTTCAGGTTACTTAGTGTTACCCTTGTAAGTCTACATCATTGCCCATTTTGCCATCTTTTCACGGTTTGTGTATGAAAGTGACATTTGACAATTTCCGCGATCGTTGTAGTTGACCAACAAAAGAGATTTCCCAGGTCCTAAGAGTCTCAGGCTTGCTGCCTTCCTAGCCAATTGGTCAGCAATGCGGTTGCCTTTATTCCTCTTGTGTCCTTTAACTTACCTTGAGATGTGGGTATTACCGTTTAAAAGCTTGAGATAATGACTCTTGACACTCTATTTCAAACCCTGATGTGACACGTGGTCTATTTAAGGTTAGTATCGCTTGTTCTGCTCCCTCTGCAAATTAGTATAGTTTTTTCGGTTATTGGGTTTTTTTTTTGAGGCTATGGAGA